>JARHVA010010782.1:87500-129452 GCA_037957365.1 Torreya grandis
GATGGATATTATGATTACTATGATCATCATAATGAAAGTGATAATGAGGATAGATTAGATGCATCTTCTTCACCTTTCCCAATTCAATTCAAAAAATCAACTACAAATGATGCTATACCTTTTAAAGATTCATAAACTAAATAAGATGATATTATTTTATCACCTTATTTCATATTTCAAGCTCAAAATAGTGATTTCATGAAAAATATAGATAATTCAAATCTCTCTAACTCTCCTATTACATGTCATAATATGCCAAATGAAATTATGATTGCTACTTCATCTACCCTTGAATCCATTATTGAAAATATTGATAACATATGCATTCCACTCATAGATAATGAAGATAAACATTTCGTTTCATTTTCACATGATGATATATTTCATAGTATTAAAAAGATAAAATATTCTTTTACTCCTCTTATTGAGCATGAAAGTGACAACTCTTCTTCTCTTACCTTACAAATGAAATAAATTTTGTTTTTTATGAAACTTGGAATAACAATGATTACTATGATTTTAGTGAAAAAGAAATTGATTCTATTCCTCTATCTACTTCACCCATATCTCATGTCAAAATTGATTTATTATTTAATTCTAATTTAAAAAACAACACGTCTTCAGATAAAAGTGTGATAATTAATACTCATGTTTACATAGTTTACATTCACATGATAAAAGTGTGTCTTCTATTACATTAGCATGTGATACCTATTTAAAAATTATAAAAATAATATATACCAATGAATTTCACCCAAAATTCCTTAATACACTGGAACTTGTTTCTCATACTAACCTCCATGAGGGTGATAGCCAATTTCCCTCTCACTAGGTCCAAGTTATCACCCCTTCAAAGGTTATGGTGAGGAAACCCGTTATCTCTAAAAATTTTCCCTAATGTAGTGTGAAAATGAATAAATTAATAATAATATTCAAAGTATAAACAAACATCTTGATGATGTTAATATAGCTTCACAATACATCATTTCATTGATGCATGCCATGGGTACTTTACAACAAGTACACTAGCTCACCTTAGAAAGTAATGGATACTACTCTTGGGTTGATTCCAATTATATCCATGGAAATCCTATCCCATGTATAATATTTGATATAAATTTACCAAAATAATTTTAGATACTAATATTACCAAAGTTCAATGGATATGGAGACCCATACTTACACCTCAAATATTATAGAAAGGCTATGACACATGTCACTCATAGTTTGATTATCTTATAGTTATTTTCACAGAATCTAGAGGTTGAAGCATTTAATTTGTTCCATCATTCATTCCCTAGTGGTTCACTACATGCATATAATGAGTTAGAATAAGTCTTTCTCATGCATTATATTTAGAAAAAGGGTCCTCAAGTCACATATAAGAGGTTGCATTCACTACAACAGGGTAAGTCAAAAATAGTAAATGATTACATCTTATGATTTAAATCATGTATACGATAGATGATATACCAACTAATATATTTAGCTACATGGTAAATCTTTGCTAGAGGCCTCATTTTCCCTCTTAAAGATAAATTGTCATACGATATCATTTTAACATCTATGTTACACAACTTTGACATTAGATAAGAAGTTGGGACTAGATGAGACATATTTAGAGGTAAATTTGGATTTAGATCTCTCATATTAATAGTCATACAATATGGTAAAATCACCTAATCCTCCCATGATCAACTAAATATTGGAATAAAAATAGCCAATCAAGATACTTAACAAGTGCAAAGAGATAATTCATAGAGCATATCCCACAGTGAGTAGAGCACAAGATACAAGTAGAGGAGATATACAATTTTTAGATATAGATAGGCCTCATGATATATTATTTACATTATTAGATAGGGGATGATCACACTTACTCATAATAATCACTATCTAGCACATAATTTGCATAGAATAAGGAATAAACCATATTGTAATTATCATCAAATAAATAAACATTGGGATGAAAAAATTTGTGCACTCAGATATCATATTGACCAATATGTTGACATAGGCATCATAACATTCATGTAAGGGGCATTGAAATCTCCTTATCCACACTCTCATAGATCACATTCCTCTATGAGTGATGTATCCCATGATGTTCCTTTCAAGGATCCATTGGTTACTCATCATATGATCCACATAGTTTCTAGGACACCTACTTATGTTATAGCTCATGCACCAAAGATTTAGTAAAGATGGAAACCAATTCATACAAATCAACTTACTTATAGCAACATGGTAAAAAAATGAAAAGAAATTGAACCACTAATCTTAGTATGATAACCGATAAATATATTTGGTAGAGATAATAGAGATAAAAACATATCTTCAATATGAAAACTAATTAAAATATTTTCAGGACATGATGCACATCAAAATAGAACTCTAGTATGATAACTAATTAAGTTATTTGCTACAAATTTTACAAGTTTATCTACCAATAGTAAACCATAAGTAGTATCATTTCTAGAATCTACCTATCCACTTGCACAATATAAGTAGTATGGTCCCTATTTTACTATGCCATCACGATTTAGATAGTGTATGTTATAGTTACATGATCCAAATTTATATATAGTATGACACTTATATGTAATTAACACTAATAACTAACATTATTAATCTAATATCAATATGTACTCAATGTTTGGTTGCCTTACTTTGTAACCTTATATAATTATATTTTTGTGTTAATATAGAGTGAAGTGTTCCAATATTAGAAACATATCTATATAATAAAGAATTAATTACCATTATCTAACCAAAGAAAACATTTCCATATCAATAAATAAGCAATAAATATAATCAAACATGTAGTCAAATAATTCCACACATTAGAAGGCCAAGTAACATGATTTCCATATCACAATAGGTCTATGTATAACATAGAAAAGAGTTTGCATACAATGATACATGATCACTTAATAATCAGAGCTTGGTCACCAAGACCATCCTCATGACCCTCTCTCAAATACATACACATTAGAGCTAGATGATCTTAAATTCCCTCTAAATCTAGATCAAGACTAAGCTCTATGACTATTCTCCCTCTCTCATAGGAAAATTACCTCATCAATAAACTCTACATGCTCCCATTATAGATGAATATAGTCAATAATGAATTATTACCTACCACACCTAGACTATCAAGTGAATGAATAACTCACCTCTACAACTCAGCACATGCCTCATCTCTATCTATAGCTACCCACCTATACACTTCAATGGAAATGGCCCCTTAATCAAATGGGTAGGCATGGATGCTCACAACTCTTATATCCCTCTCCACTAACCCATCATTTGTGACATCATCATGGATGTGCCATGTCATCTCTCATGATATATCTGTTGTTCCCAAAATTTGTCACTCATTTTTGGGACAACATATGAACCATTTTGGTCTTGCAAACCAAAATTATTTCCTCCCTTCACAAAAATTGTTCTAAGTATTCAAACTCTCCATTTTTCAAGCTTTTTTAGCTAACAGACTCTATAGGCTTATTTCTATGGACTCCGCAGGCTGATTTCTATGGACTCCATAGGCTGATTTCTATGGACTCCGTAGGCTGATTTCTACGAACTCTGTAGGCTTATTTCTATGGACTCTACAGGCTTATTTCTATGGAATCTGCAAGCTTATTTCTATGGACTCTATAGGCTTATTTCTACAAACTCTATAGGCTGATTTCTACGGACTCTGTAGACTTATTTCTATGGACTCTGTAGGCTTATTTCTATAGGCTCTATAGGCTTATTTCTATGAACTCTGTAGGCTGATTTCTATGGACTCTATAGGCTTATTTCTATGGATTCCACACACTGATTTCTTTGGACTCTATAGGCTATTTTCTATGGACTCCACAGGCTTATTTCTGTGGACTCCACAGGCTAATTTCTACGGACTCTGTAGGCTAATGTCTACAGACTCCATGGGAAAGAAACAAGTTACCAACACTTAGGAAATTTAAAGGTTAGTTAAATTTAAAGGTTTAAAGGAAGGTGTCCCAAAGCTCGAAGGCCAAGTACCCTTGCAAAGGGCAAATGGAAGAAAAGGATATCTTTCAAAGGGATTTTCTGTGGTAGAATTTTACAAGTAAAATCCTTCAGACATTTTATCTAAAGGAATGATCAAAGGCCTGACAGAGAGATTGAAGGACAAGTGCCCTTGAGGAGGGAACTTAAGAGCCAAAAGGACCTTTGTGACATTTCTAAAAGGTAATTTTGGAGATCAAGCAGCCCTTGTAGAGGGAAGGTGATGAGCAAAATGGACCGTTTCAAAAGGCCAAAAGGGTAAGGTTTTCTTCAAAAAAGTGAACAAGGTAGAAAAGTTGGAATTCCTTCAGATTTGTTCAAGGTAAAAGAAAAGATGAAATATTTCAGACAAAAAGTCTAAAAGAATTCCTTTGGACTTTTGTCCAAAGGAATTTGCCTAAATGAAAAAAACCCGAGGGAATAAGCAGTGAAGGAAAGGAGAGGATTTCCTTTGGACTTTTTATCTAAAGGATTTGAGGAAGAAGTCCACTT
Source organism: Torreya grandis (assembly GCA_037957365.1). Classification (NCBI taxonomy): domain Eukaryota; kingdom Viridiplantae; phylum Streptophyta; class Pinopsida; order Cupressales; family Taxaceae; genus Torreya; species Torreya grandis. The sequence continues at coordinate 92,034 of JARHVA010010782.1, forward strand.
GAAGAACCCCAAAGGGCATGTACCCTTGTGGTGGGCTCTTGGTGACCAGGAAAAAGGACCTCCCCAAGTCCTAAAATGACACCTTCCCTTTGGAAGGATTCAAAGACTAAGCTCGGTCAAAGAAAGTAAAGCCAAAGGAATTGACCAAGGGGTGACGGGCCCATAGACGTCAAATTTGGGTACCATAAACAAGCTATTGGAATTTAGACATCTGATGACGTCCCCAAAGCCATCAAATTCAAGGTAATAAGCTAGCTGTTAGCTTTCAAGTGGTGATAGGCATGCGAACATCATCTTTATGGCAATGAAATAACTATTGATCTTTAAAGGCTTGAGCACAGACCCAAATGCATTCAAAGGCCTTAAGGCCAAAAGGAAGAACTACTAAAGAGGAAGTCAAAAGAGCTAGCAAAAAGGGAAAAGATAGCTTGAGATCTCAAATTGCAATAGGAAAGAGGGAAGGACTAGAAATATCTATGTAGGAGTTATTTCAGTAGGTGGAATAGTCTACCAAGTAGATATTTCAGCTTGCAAGCAATAAAGGTGTGGCCTATTTTTCTCTCTTAGAGTAAAGGCAAAGTGGATAGCTACGTAGACATCAAGAAAATGACCAGATGACCCAGGCCCAAGAGAAGACATTTGAGATGAATCATCATGCCATAGTTAAGGTAGACACCCTATTCTAGCATGGCCCTCTTTGACAAACTAAAAATGCATTTAAGGCATTGAATGTAACATGGGCCATTCCATGAAACAAAGTGACAAACCTTTCTTGGCTACTATATATTGTAATCCCCTATTTTATGCAAAGGAGATCTTTTTGGTTATAGAATCAAAACTCTACCAAAATTGAAAGGTGATTATTGAGACTTTGAGCTTAGATTATTGATCATATTTATTTGTTTGAATGAGAAAGTAGGTTACTTTCAAACTTTGTGTTGTAATAGCTTATGTCATTTCAGGAGAGTATTCTTATGTCTATTTCCTAAATGTGTTCTTTTCCATTTTAATGAACTAAGTAAAACTAGTGGAAGTAATCAGGAAGGTGTCCTGAAGCCAACTATGGAGAGACTTTGTGCCCCGACAATTGTCTTTAGTGTGTTTGTCTATTTTTTATTTCTATGTAAAGGACCTTGGGATGACTTTGTGCCCTCATTATCCTTCGTATTTCACTCTTGGGTAGTCAAGGTGGAGACTTTGTGTTACATCTCAATCTGTTGATTGCTATGCCCCCTATTACCAGTTACTTGTTTCCTACCAAAAAAAACTCTGGTTGTTTGTTGTAAGACCACTTCTGAAAGAAGAGAAGTGCCTTCAATGTTTTCACCTAGATTTTTCCTTTGTTTGTGAACATCATCTCTAAAAAAAGAGAGATGGATGGTGTTGTCCTACCCCTGAGTGTTATTTTCTATATATATATATATATGTAGAAAATAACACTCAGGGGTAGGACAACACCATCCATCATATATATATATATATATATATATATATATATATATAGCTCTTCATATTTATAGGGAACCTCCCCTTGATGAGAGGAGAGATTTTTCCCCTTTTGATGTTGTAAACCTGCATACTTAGTCGACCAATCTCCCTATGTTGTGGTTGAAGTGACCTATTTTGCTCATCAATAAGCTGACCCAACAATTTTTGGTGACTCCACTGGGGAAGAACAAGTAGTTTGAAGCCTCAAGCTTCAAGCTAAAGTAGGTCCAATTCTTTTCCATTTTTATTCTACAATCTGGCAACTCCCCACTATATTAGAAGCTAGAGAGCTCAAGTTGTTGACCCTATTTTTGAGTTGGTGCAGCAGGGAAATTTTGATTTGTTTCCTCCACAACTTCAAGTTTAATTAATTAAGAGTCTTTCTCCTATTAAAATCAGGTCACCAATACAAGGCAGAGCTTCTTTTTCTACTATTAGTAGAGCTTTGCCTATACATACTCCACCTAGATCTATTATCCCCACTTTCCATATTCAAATCATGGCAGTTCAAGGCCCCTGGGGTAACTCCCACTCAATTTAACTTCACCTCTACATGAGCTACCATGTAGTTCAAGGAAGAATTTCCCCAAAGTGATGGAAGAGTTCATCTTGATGAACACATTGTAGCTTTCAGCATAGCCTATGGTGTGATAGGCATGGAGTATGAAGACATAGTAATCAGGCTATTTGTGGAAACACGACAAGGCACTACTATAGACTAGTTTTACCATCTGCAAGCTCAGTCAATGACTAATTGGGACACTCTCAAAGCCAAATTCAAAGCAAGGTTCAAGCCTACAGAAGATGTGCATGCCCTGCTAGCTCAACTCACACAAATGAAGAAAGAGCCTCATAAACCTATGAGGGACTTCATAGCCAAGTTCAACAAGATGAGAAATAGGATTCCTACAATTGCTCAGCCAACAATTGAGAATCTCAAACTTCTTCATCAATTCTTAGCTTCCTAAAGTGAGTTTTCTACTAAGATGGGCTAGCCACATAGACCTTGTTACTACTCAAGATTTAGCCATTGAGATGGAAGATGATCTCATCTTGGCAGGGAAGATAAGAAGAGATCCTAATAGAGGAAAATTTTCTTCATCTTTTGAGAATTCATCCATAGGCACCACTGATTAAATGGTGCAAAAGCTGGTAAATGAATATGCTAGCCTTGAAAAGACAAGTGGCCCAAGGTATGTCTGCTCCTCCTTATTAGGATATACCAAGGAAGACTTTTTAGAAACAATCATATCAAGGCAATGCTACTAAAAGTCAAAGGCAACCAAATTATCTACCTCTCCCATAGGGGAAACTTGCCATTGAAGTAGCACTAGCCAACTTAGTAGTTGGATATTTAGAAATAGAACATGATTTCTCTTTTCAACCTAATTTTGATCAAGAAAATGATGTTGATCTCTTTGTAGTAGACTAAGAAGAATTAGCTAGTGACTCCAACATTGGTTTCTTGAATTACCAGGATGAACCCAAAAGTAAAGGTGAAACATTTGATGGATCATATGTTGTATTCACCTAGTCTCAGAACTAGTCAGCCTAGCAAGTTGATATAGGAAAAATAGGGGAAAGATCTTAACCTATAATTTCAATTTCCAAATAAGGAGCTTCTCTACCTTTCCAACCAAAGGACCTAGTGATTGATAAAAAGTAAGTACCCCAAACATTACTACACCTTCAACTTCAATTTCATAGATCAATCATCCCCCTCCTAAAAACCAAAAGGATGAACTACCTTCCTCTGTTCCTAATCCATTTTAGTCATTTGGCATAGTTGACCATGTCAAGAAGACCAAAATTTAGATGACTAAATTTGAATTCCTGCAATCTAACCCTGAGCAGTTGGACAAGTTGGTTGAGTGTGTGAAGATTAAAGTTATCCCTACAAGACAAGATGTTAAGAAGGTAACTCATGATCCCCCAAGGAACATGTCCATCCCAAAAAATCTTGTCATTGCTCCTCCTATTACTCCTAGAAGGACTAAACCGTTTATGTCTCCCTGCTGATAAATGGACACCAACTGAATAATTGTATCATAGACTTAGGTGCATATGACAATATCATTCCTTCCAAAGTAGTTGAATCCCTTGGTCTTAGACTGACCAAGACATTTGGGAGATGTTTCTCCATGGAGAATAAACAAGTGCCACTACTGGGACAAATCAAGGATGCCTAATTTGCATTTGTTGCCTTTCCTAAAAAGAGAATCAAGATGACAATCATGGTGGCTAATGTCCCAACCTCATACAACATCCTTCTTAGATGAAATTTTTTCAAGGATGTTGGAGGAGAATTGAGCATGGACCTATCTGAGGTGAGGATCCATATCAAAGGCATCATAAAGAGGATGCTCCTTGAAAAGGAGGGAAAATATGTTGTCACTCAGACATCAGCACCTAAAGCTCAAATTTTGTTTGAGTCTTCAAGAATGGGTAACTTTTTATTGTCTACAGAGGATGTTTATGTTTCAATAGATGAAAGCTTGGTAGGTGATGATCCAAATAAGACATCAAAAGAAGTGGTAGGGTGTAGTACAGATGAAAAAGGATCTTCCATCTCTAATGAAGAAAATTTTGATAGAGGATCAATTTTTGATGATGTTTGGATCCTATAATTTGATGGTAGTGATTCTCCTACCAGTGCTAGAGCTGGGACTGTGTTCATATCTCCTCAAGGAGATATTTTTCTTTCTTCATACAAATTGTAGTTCAACAACAACAACAACACTATCAAGTATGAATCTCTTTTACTTAGATTGAAGGCTACTCAAGACAAAAGTGTCAAACTCCTTCATGCCAAAAGAGATGTTGAACTGATGGTTTGTCAGGTGAGGAACCTATGTCAAACTAAGAATAAAAGATAGTGCCATTACTACAATCTAGTATGGGACTGTATTGAAATTTTTGATACTTTTAATATATTTGTAGTGCCCAGAGAGCTTCATAGTTGTGCAGATTCATTGGCTATCTCTGTGACCCTCTTGGTTCCTCACCAAGATTTCAAAGATAATAGGTACACTATCAAATTGGTCTTTCAACTGAGTGTGGCTGATAAAGCTAACCATTGGTAGGTATCTGAGGGGGACAATCAAATCATGTGCTAGACTGAACTAGAAGAACATCAAGCTATGGTAGTGGACCATACTACTACACACCAAAGTTAGGAAAAGGAACTCTTTGCCAAGAGAGCAAGGATTTATGGTTTTTAGATTAGAGACCACGCCTTGCTTGTGGGCAAGAAGAGAGAACCAAAAGGAGTGCACAAAAAATGTGATTCTTGGTGGAGAGTTACATTTATCCATCACCGATTCTGGGGATAAAATGGTTTCTTGCTAGTTTATCAAGATAGAATGCCATTTTTATTGTCTCATAGTGGGTGGCATATGAAGCACTTCAATTCTTAAAGTATCAGATAAGATCATCTATACAAATATATATTTGTATAGTCTTTAGTTCTATTTTGTGATTTTCATTCTCATTTTTACACCTTTTTTTTTGGGTAGCATGACTCTGTAGCCCAATAACATACTTGAAGGCACTAGAGATTCTAGTTTTTACTCCCCTCAGCTATTCCAAAGTTTTAACTAAAGGAAGTTCCCCAACTAGAGCCAGCGATTGTTCCTAAAATTTGTCACTCATTTTTAGGACAAAATATGAACCATTTTGGTCCTGCAGGCCAAAATTCTTTCCTCCCTTCTCAAAAATTATTTTGAGTATTCAAATTCTCCATTTTTCAAGATTTTTTAGCTAACAGACTCCACATGCTTGTTTTTATAGACTCCACAGGCTGATTTCTATAGACTCCACTGGCTGATTTCTATAAACTCTGTAGGTTGATTTCTATAGACTCCGTAGGCTAATTTCTACAAACTATGTAGGCTTATTTCTATGGACTCTGTAGACTTCTTTCTATAGACTCTACAGGCTTATTTCTATAGTCTCTACAAGCTAATTTCTATAGACTCTATAGGTTTATTTATACAGACTCTATAGGCTTATTTCTATGAACTCTGTAGGCTGATTTCTATAGACTCTATAGGCTGATTTCTATAGACTCTGTAGGCTTATTTCTATAGACTTTGTAGGCTTATTTCTATGGACTCTGTAGGCTGATTTCTACAGACTCTACAGGCTGATTTCTATGGACTCTATAGGCTTATTTCTAAGGACTCTGTAGGCTAATTTCTATGGACTCTGTAGGCTAATTTCTATGGACTCCATGGAAAAGAAACAAGCTCCCAACACTTAGGTAATTTCAAGGTTGGTTCAATCAAAAGGTTTAAATGAAGGTGTCCCAAAGCTCGAAGGTGAAGTACCCTTGAAGAGGGCAAATTGAACAAAAGGATATCTTTTGGAGGGATTTTCTATGGCAAAATTTTATTAGTAAAATCCTTCAGACATTTTGTCTAAAGGAATGATCAAAGGCCCGATAGAGAACTTGAAGGACAAGTGCCCTTGCAAAGGGCACTTAGAAGCTAAAAGGACCTTTGTGACTTTTTTGAAAGGCAATTTTGGAGATCAAATAGCCCTTGCAGAGGGTAGGTGATGAGCAAAATGGACCGTTTCAAAAGGTTGAAAGGGTAAGGTTTTCTTCAGAAAAGTGAACAAGGCAAAAAAGTTAGAATTCCTTCAAATTTGTTTAAGGCAAAAGACAAGATGAATTCTTTTGGACAAAAAGTCTAAAGGAATTCCTTCAGAATTTTGCTTGAAGGAATTCACCTGAATGAAAAAATCTTGAGGGAATAAGCAATGAAGGCAAGGAAAGTATTTCCTTCAGACTTTTTGTCCAAAGGATTTGAGGAAGAAGGCCTCCCGACGAACCCCGAAGGGCATGTACCCTTGTGGGGGGCTCTTGGCGACTAGGAAAAAGGACCTCCCCCAAGTCCCAAAAGGACACCTTCCCTTTAGAAGGATTCAAAGACTAAGCTTGATCAAAGGAAGTAAAGATGAAGGAATTGACTAAGGGGTTATGGGCCCACAGACGTCAAAGATGGGCACCATAAACTAGCCGTTGGAATCTAGACATCTGGGGACATACCCAAAGCCATCAAATTTAGGGTAATAAACTAGCCATTAGCTTTCAAGTGGTGATGGGCATGTGAATGTCATCTTTATGGAAATAAAATAACTATTGATCTTTAAAGGCTTGAGTGCAGACCCAAATGCATTCAAAGGCCTTAAGGTGAAAAAGAAGAACTGCTAAAGAGGGAGCTAAAAGAGCCAATAGAAAGGGAAAATAAAGCCTAAGAGCTCAAATTATAATAAGAAAGAGGGAAAGACCAAAAATATCTATGTAGGAGTTATTTTAGTAGGTGGAACAGTCCATCAAGTAGATATTTTAGCTTGTAAGCATTAAAGGCATGGCCTATTTTTCTCTCTTGGAGTAAAGGCAAAGTGGACAACTGTGCAAACATCAAGAAAAGGACCAGATGACCCAAGCCTAGGAGAAGACATTTAAGATGAATCAACTCGCCACAGTTAAGGTAGATGCCCTATTCGAACATGGCCCTCTTTGACAAAACTAAAAATGCATTCAAGGTAATGAATCCATCATGGGTCGTTTCATGAAACAAAGTGCCAAGCCTTTCTTGGCTATTATATATTGTAATCTCTTATTTTATGCAAAGGAGATCTTTTTAGTTATAGAAGCAAAACTTTGTGAAAATTGAAAGGTGATTACTGAGACTTTGAGCTCAGATTGTTGATCATATTTCTTTGTTTGAATGAGAAAGTAGGTTACTTTTAGACTTTGTGATATAATAGCTTGTGTTATTTTAGGAGATTGTTATTATGTATATTTTTTGAATGTATTTTTGTTCATTTTAATGAAATAAGTAGAACTAGTGGAAGTAATCAGGAAGGTGTCCTAAAGCCAACTGTAGAGAGACTTTATGCCCTCATAATTGTCTTTAATGTGTTTCTCTATTTTCTATTTCTGTATAAAGGACCTTGGGATGACTTTGCACCCTCATTATCCTTCATATTTAACTCTTGGGCAGTCGATATGGAAACTTTGTGCTACATCTCAGTCTACTAGTTACTATGCCCCCTGTTACCAATTACTTTTTACCTACTAGAAAGAACTTTGGCTATTTGTTGTAAGACCACTTCTTAAAGAAGAGAAGTGCCTTTAGCGTTTTCACCTAAATTTATCCTTTATTTATGAACATCATCTCTAAAAAAAGAGAGATGGATGGTGTTTTCCTACCCCTAAGTGTTATTTTATATATATATATATATATATATATATATATATATATATATATATATATATATATATATATATATATATATATATCTGTGTGTGTGTGTGTATATATATGTATATGTATATATATATGTGTGTGTGTGTGTGTATGTACATATATACATATACATATACATATACATACACACACACACACAGATATATATATATATATATCTGTGTGTGTGTGTATGTATATGTATATGTATATGTATATGTATATATGTACATACACACACACACACACATATATATATATACATATACATATATATACATACATATATATATATATATGTGTGTGTGTGTGTATATATATACATATATGTATATATATATACATATATGTATATATATATACATATATGTATATATATATATATACATATATGTATATATATATATATATGTATGTGTGTGTGTGTATAGCTCCTCATATTTATAGAGAACCTCCCCTTAATGAGAGGAGAGATTTGTCCCCTTTTGATGTGATAAAACTACATACATGGCTAACCAATCTCCCTATGCTATGGTTGAAGTGACCTATTTTGCTCATCAATTAGCTGGTGACAAAATATTCACTCAACATTTTTTGGTGACTCTGTTGGGGAAGAACAAGCAGTTTGAAGCCTCAAGCTTCAAGCTAAAGCAGGGCTAGTTCTTTTCCATTTTTATTATATAATCTGGCAACTCAACACTATACTAGAAGCCAGAGAGCCCAAGGTGTTGTTGACCCTATTTTTGAGTTGGTGCAATAGTGCAATTTGAATTTGTTTCCTCCATAACTTTAAGTTTAATGAACTAGGAGTCTTTCTCCTATCAATATCAAGTCACCAATACAAGGTAGAGCTTCTTTTTCTATTGTTAGTAGAGCTTTGCCTATACATACTCCACCCAAATTTGTTATCCCCACTTTTCATAATCAAATCATGGTAGTTTAAGGCCCCTAGGGTAACTCTTTTGGCCCACTCAATTTAAATCCACCTCTACATGAGCTACCACATAGTTCAAGGAAGAATTTTCCCAAATTCTTTGGTGATGGAAGAGTTCATCTTGATGAACACATTGAAGCTTTTATCATAGCTTGTGATGTGATAGGCATGGAGTATGAGGACATAACAGTCAGGTTGCTTGAGGAAATGCTAAAATGCACTACTATAAACTAGTTCTACCATCTGCAAGCTCAGTCAGTGACTAACTAGGACACTCTCAAATCCAAATTTGAAGCAAGGTGTAAGCCTACAAAAGATGTGCATGCCCTGCTAGCTCAGCTCACACAAATGAAGAAAGAGCCTCATGAACCTATGAGGGACTTCATAGATAAGTTTGACAAGATAAGAAATAGGATTCCTATAATTACTCAGCCAACAACTGAGAATCTCAAATGCTTCTTCATCAATTCTCAACTGCCTAAAGTGAGTTTTTTGCTGAGACAGGCTGGCCACATAGACCTTGTTGCTACTCAGGATTTGGCCACTAAGGTGAAAGATGATCTCATCTTGGTAGGGAAGATAAGAAGAGATCCTAATAAAGGTAAATCTTCTTCATCTTTTGAAAATTCATCTACAGGCACCACTGATCAAATGGTATAAAATTTGGCAAATGAACTGCTAGCCTTAAAAAGATAAGTGGCCCAAGGTATGTCTACTCTTTTTTATCAAGATATGCCAAGGAGGACTTTTCAGAACTAGTCATATCAAGGCAATGCTACTAGAAGTCAAGAAAACCAAATTGTTTGCCTCCCCCATAGGGGAAACTTGCCATTGAAGTAGCACCAACCAACTCAATAGTTGGATATCTAGAAATAGAACATGATTTCTCTTTCCAACTTGATTTTGATCAAGAAAATGATGTTGATCTCTTTACAATAGACCAAGAAGAATCAGCTAGTGACTCCAACATTAGTTTCTTGAATTACCAAGATGAACCCAAAAGTAAAGGTAAAACATTTCATGGATCATACACTAAATTCACCTAGTCCTAGAACCAGTCAACCCAAAAAGCTGATAAAGGAAAAATAGGGGAAGGATCTTAGCCTACAATTTCAATTGCCAAATTAGGAACTTCTCTACCTTTCTAGCCAAAGGATCCGGTGATTGCTAAAAAATTAAGTACCCCAAATGTTTCTACACCTTCAACTTCAATTTTGTAGATCAGTCTTCCCCCTCCTAAAAACCAAAAGAATGAACTGCCTTCCTCTATTCCTAATCCATTTCAATAATTTTATATAGTCGACCATGTCAAGAAGACCAAAATTTAAATGACTAAATTTGAATTCCTGTAATCTAACCATGAGTAGTTGGATAGGTTGATTGAGTGTGTGAAGAATAAATCCATTTATATAGGATAAGATGTTAAGAAGGCAACTCATGATCCCCCAAGGAATCTGTCCATCCCAAACAATCTTGTCATTGCTCCTCCTACTACTCCTAGAAGGATTGAAGCATTTTATGTCTCCTTGCTGATAAATGGACACTAGCTAAACAATTGTATCATTGACTCAGGTGCATCTAACAATGTCATGCCTACCAAAGTAGTTGAATCCCTTAGTCTCACACTGACCAAGACATTTAAGAGATGTTTCTCCATGGATAAAAAATAAGTGCCACTACTGGGATAAATCAAGGATGCCCAATTTGCATTTGTCACCTTTCCTAAAAAGAGAATCAAGATGATAGTCATGATGGCTAACGTTCCAGCCTCATACAACATCCTTCTTGGATGAAATTTCTGCAAGGATGTTGGAGGAGAATTGAGCATGGACCTATCTAAGGTGAGAATCCCTATCAAAAGTGTCATGAAGAGGCTGCTCTCTGAAAAGGAGGTAAAATATGTTGTCACTCAGAAATCAGTGCCTGAAGCTCAAATTCTATTTGAGTTTTCAAGAATAGGTAACTTTTTCCTATCTACAGAGGATGTTTATGTTTCAATAGATGAAAGTCTGGTAGGTGGTGATCCAAAAATTAATTCAAATAAGACATCAGAAGAATTGGTAGGGTGCAGTATAGATAAAAAAGGATCTTCCATCTCTAATGAAGAAAAATTTGATAGAAGATCAGTTTCTAATGATGTTTAGATCCTAGAATTTGATGGCAGCAATTCTCCTACCAGTGCTAGAGCTAGGACTATGTTGATATCTCCTTAAGGAGATATTTTTCCTTCTTCATACAAATTGTAGTTTAGCAACACTAAAAACACTACCAAGTATGAATCTCTATTACTTGAGTTGAAGGTTGCTCAAGACAAAGGTGTCAAACTCTTTCATGCCAAAGGAGATGCTGAACTAATGGTTTATCAAGTGAGGAACCTATGTCAAACCAAGAATAAAAGATTGTGCCATTACCACAATCTAGTATGGGACTGTATTGAAATTTTTGATGCTTTCAATATATCTACAGTGCCCAAAGAGCTTCATAGTCATGCAAATTCATTAGTTGTCTCTGTGACCTTCTTAGTTTCTCACCAAGATTTCAAAGATAATAGGTACACTATCAAACTAGTCTTTTGACTGAGTGTGCCTAATAAAGCTAACCATTGGTAGGTATCTAAGGGGGACAATTAAATCATGTGCTAGACTGAACCAGAAGAACAACAAGTTATGGTAGTGGACCATACTGCTACACACCAAAGTCAAGAAAAGGAACTCTTTCCTAAGAGAGCAAGGATTTATGGTTTTCAGATTAGAGACCATGCCTTACCATGGGGCAAGAAGAGAGAACCAAAAGGAGTGCACAAAAAATGTGATTCCTAGTGGAGAGTTCTATTCACCCATCACTGATTCTAGGGAGAAAATGGTTTCTTGTTGGTTTATCAGGATAGAACACTATTTTGATTATCTCATAGTGGATGGCATTTGAATCACTTTAATTTTTGAAGTATCAGATAAGATCATCTGTACATATGTATATTTATATAGTCTTTAGTTCTATTTTGTGCTTTTCATTTTCATTTTTGTGCCTTTATTTTTGGGTAGCATGCCTTCATAGCCCAATGGCATACTTAAAGGCACTAGAGATTCTAGTTTTTACTCTCCTTAGCTATTCCAAAATTTCAACTGAAGGAAATTCCCCAACTGGAGTGAGCTATTGTTCCCAAAATTTATCACTCATTTTTGGGACAACATATGAACCATTTTGGTCTTGTAAGCCAAAATTCTTTCCTCCCTTCTCAAAAATTGTTCTGAGAATTCAAATTCTCCATTTTTTAAGCTTTTTTAGCTAACAGACTCTATAGGCTTATTTCTATGGACTCCACAAGCTAATTTCTACGGACTCCACAGGCTGATTTCTATGGACTCCACAATTTCTTCGGACTCCACAGGCTGATTTCTATAGACTCCATAGGCTTATTTCTATGGACTCTATAGACTTATTTCTATGGACTCTGTAGGCTTATTTCTATGGACTCTACAAGCTTATTTTTATGGACTCTATAGGTTGATTTCTATGGACTCTGAAGGGTTATTTCTATGGACTCTACAGGCTTTTTTCTATGGACTCTGTAGGCTTATTTCTATGGACTTTATAGGCTAATTTCTATGGACTCCATAGGCTTATTTCTATGGACTCTATAGGTTTATTTCTATAGACTTTTTAGGCTAATTTTTATGGACTCTATAGGTTGATTTCTATGGACTTCATAGGCTTATTTATATGGACTCTATAGGCTTATTTTTATGGACTTCATAGGCTGATTTCTATGGACTCTACATGCTGATTTCTACAGACTCTATGAGAAAGAAACAAGTTCCCCACATTTAGGCAATTTCAATGTCAGTTCAATCGAAAGGTTCAAAGGAAGGTGTCCCAAAGCTTAAAGGCCATGTACCCTTACAAAGGGCAAATGGAACAAAAATCTATCTTTTAGAGGGATTTTCTATGGTGGAATTTTACAGGTAAAATCCTTCAAACATTTTGTCTAAAGGAATGATCAAAGGCCTGACAGAGATCCTGAAGGACAAGTGCCCTTACAGAGGGCACTTAGGATCCAAAAGGACCTTTGTGACTTTTTTGAAAGGCAATTTTGGAGATCAAACAGCCCTTGCAGAGGGTAGGTGATGAGCAAAATGGACCATTTCAAAAGGCCAAAAGGGTAAGGTTTTCTTTGGAAAAGTGAACAAGTCAGAAAAGTTGGAATTCCTTTGGATTTGTTCAAGGCAAAAGACAAGATGAATTCTTTCGAACAAAAATTATGAAGGAATTCCTTTAGACTTTTGTTCAAAGGAATTCATCTGAATGAAAAAGGCTCGAGGGAATAAGTGGTGAAGGCAAGGAAAGGATTTCCTTCAAAAAATTTGTCTATATGATTTGAGGAAGAAGACTACCTGAAGAACTCTAAAGGGCATGTACCCTTGCAGGGGACTCTCGATGACTAAGAAAAAGGACCTCCCTTAAGTCTCAAAAGGACACCTTCCCTTTGGAAGGATTCAAAGACTAAGCTCGGTCAAAGGAAGTAAAGCCAAAGGAATTGACCAAGGGGTGATGGGCCCATAGACATCAAAATTGGGCACCATGAACTAGCTGTTGGAATCTAGACATCTGGTGATGTCCCCAAAGCCATCAAATTTAGGGTAATAAACTAGCCATTGCCTTTCAAGTGGTGATGGGTGCATGAACGTCATCTTTATAGCAATGAAATAACCATTTATCTTTAAACACTTGAGCATGGACTTGAATGCATTCAAAGGCCTTAAGCCCAAAAGGAAGAACCACTGAAGAGGGAGTCGAAAGAGATAGTAGAAAGGGAAAAGATAGCTTGAGAGCTCAAATTGTAATAGGAAAGAGGGAAAGACTAGAAATATCTATGTAAAAGTTATTCTAATAGGTGTAATAGTCCACCAAGTAGATATTTCAGCTTGCAAGCATTAAAAGCATGACCTATTTTTCTCCCTTAGAGTAAAGGTGAAGTGGACAGCTGCATAGATATTAGGAAAAGGACTAGATGACCTTGGCCCAAGAGAAGACATTTGAGATGAATTGACATGCCATAGTTAAGGTAGATGCCCTATTCTAGCATGGCCCTCTTTGACTAAACTAAAAATGCATTCAAGGCATTGAATGCAACATGGGCCATTCCATGAAATAAAGTGCCAAGCCTTTATTGGCTACTATATATTGTAATCTCCTATTTTATGCAAAGGAGATTATTTTGGCTATAAAATCAAAACTCTACCAAAATTGAAAGGTGATTATTGAGACTTTGAGCTCAAATTATTGATTATATTTCTTTGTTTGAATAAGAAAGTAGGTTACTTTTAAACTTTGTGCTGTAATAGCTTGTGTCATTTTACGAGATTGTTCTTATGTCTATTTCCTAAATGTGTTCTTGTATACTTTAATGAAATAAGTAGAACTAGTGGAAGTAATCAGGAAGGTTTCTTGAAGCCAACTATGGAGAGACTTTGTGCCCCCACAATTATCTTTTGTGTGTTGTCTATTTTTTGTTTCTGTGTAAAGGACCTTGGGATGATTGTATGCCCTCATTATCCTTCATATTTCACTCTTGGGCAGTCAAGGTGGAGACTTTGTGCTACATCTTAGTCTACTAGTTACTATGCCCCCTATTACCAGTTACTTGTTACTACCAGAAAGAACTCCAGCTGTTTATTGTAAGACCACTTCTGAAAGAAGAGAAGTGCCTTCAGTGTTTTCACCTAGATTTCTCCTTTGTTTCTGAACATCATCTCTAAAAAAAGAGATATGGATGGTGTTGTCCTACCCCTGAGTGTTATTTTTTGCATATATATATATATATATATATATATATATATATATATATATATATATAGTATATAACTCTTCATATTTATAAGGAACCTCCCCTTGATGAGAGGAGATATTTGTCCCCTTTTGATGTGGTAAACCTGCACACTTGGCCGACCAATCTCCCTATGTTGTGGTTGAAGCAAATTATTTTGCTCATTAGTTAGCTGGTGATAAAATATTCACCCAACAATATCTTATTAACTAATTTAACCACAATTCAAATTAGGTCAACCCCTTATATAGTCAATCTTGTTATAGAGGTCTTCTAGGATGTAAAATGTGTCCCATGGTATTTAAATAAGATCAAACATTATGTTTATCTTTATCATATTTGTCTATAGTTTATCTTAAGTCATTTTAAGCCAATTTTGGGGTCATTAATTAGACTTGTATCATTTCCATAGGAATAAAAATGTGTCTAAATTTATTTCAACATCTTATATGTTAGTATCATGTCAGATATAGTAGTTTTGAACTAAAAACTATAAGTGAAACATCCAAATAATAAGATCAGTGAGAAAAGTGGTAGTTTTCAATTATTGTATGACCTATATAGTAGCTTTAGCATGTAGAAGGACTGACAAGTGTCTATTTAGGTCCCATAAGTCCATTTCCATGCTTAATCAACTTTGATAGACTTAAAAATACCAAAACCCATTTTATCTTTCCTATCACTCTCCTAGACAAGCAGAAATGGTCAACTGATTTCAATTTGGTACAACCAGGAAGAGTTGAGTCAAAATAAGTGCACTATGTGGATGTTATTAATATTTATGTAATTAAGTTTAATGTAAATATTCAGAGGATTGGTATACTATTCTTCATTAACCATTGTTAAGAAGGTATGTTCCTCTTTTCTACTTGCACATCCCCATGGCCTTCAATTTTCTTCTATATTTGGATTGGTATTTGTAAAACAAGTGTTGCACATGTTTTATAAGGGTATGACAACCCTTATCACATGGTTATTTGTCTATTTTATATGTGTAGAGGTATAGGAATGAGTAATACCATCTCAACTTATTAGTTGAAGACACCATTAAAGTTGTAGACAAGTGTTTCACCTGTTGTAGAGTTATTCTCTTGTAAGTGGCTTTATGACAAGGATAGGATGTTTGATTTAAAAATATAAGAGCATGATTGATTAGTTATTATATGAATATTAAGTTTCAAGACTAGAATTGGTTGGGTGAAAGGTCTAGAAACATGCCATAGATTTCCTTTGACTATCACATACAGTCAAGTGATATTGAGCATTGACCAGTCATGTTCATGAAAGTAAGAAGATTTAAATGTGTTGAAGGATTATAAAATTATAAAAAAATATTTTGATCTATTCTAATGGTTATATATTGGTTATGAAAACCAATTTAATGCACACTATCTTATAACCTATAGTAACATCTATAGATAGCTCCAATAGTGGTCTAAGTGCAATTCACAGAGGTCTGAGAATGTTTAAATGAAATATGTGTGAACTCATTTTAAACCTTGATTAGGTATAAGATAATTGATAACATAATTGTGATAGTGGTAAAGACATCATTTGGTAGGTAGACCTATAAACATGATCACAAGTCAAGAAAGTTTCAAGATAAATATGTTACCTTAACTTCTACAAATCACATGTTGGCTCATATGCTATACCACTCCATGGTGAAAAATCTTGAGTTATGGGAAGAATAAATGATTTCCATATTGTATCCCACTCCTAATGGAAATTATTTTACATAAGAAAGTTATTTATTGACTAATGGAGAGTGGTTTTTGGGTGGCTTCTAACTCAGATAGGTTTTAAACTGAAACACTTAGTGCACACTGCATTGAAATGAAAAAAATCAACCTAATGTAATAGTGACACAATGGAAGTATAGACTCAATAAAAGGTGACTCCATTTGAGTTAATTGTGATATAATTATCTTAGGATTATTCAAATGATCTAGTTTTCAATACTCAGGCCCTATAAACACCTACAATAACCCCATGGTTTCTCAAATAGAGCTTCTACAATCAATGTGTAGATCCATGGCATGTTGATAAGTGAGACATAGGAAACATAACCTATAGGAATATTGAATATTTTGTTTTTAAATGACCTAATGTACTTAATAAGGTATTATGGAATGAAATACAAAGTCAAAATGTTGAATATCACCTATAGGGATCTTATTTGTCTAAGAAGTAGCACCTAAAGTCTACTACAGTACACAAAACAATTTTAGCAAAAGAAAGATGTGGATTGAGGAGTTTGGTAGAGGTGTGTGATGATGAATTTTTTTGATAAGAGTGTTTACATAAACTTAATGAGGTTCTCAAACCAAATAGGTAGAGTAAGGACAAGTTCACACTTGTCACCCAATGTAATATTTCTAACCCTACACAGTCATAAAATTTTTAAGTCTATCTTGATGAATTATGATGTTGATGACTCTAAAGGAGAAATATAGAATCTAAATTTGGTTCAAGTGACCAATAATACATAATTAATCGATTCACAACCTCATATTGACCAATCAAATAGGGGATATGCCCTCTATTTTATCTCAAATAGAGTTTACTCTGGGAGTGAGATGATTGTAGGTTTGACATGTAGATGGTATTAAAGTGTGATGGGAAGTATTGAAACATTATATAAAGGATTTATAAGTTGAAATAGAGGTGAAAATTTTTTAATCACCATTCACATCCATTAAAACCACTTAGAGGTGGTCATGGACAACTAGAACATTGTTAGGCCTATTAGTCCTAGACTAGACCTAAGCCCTACAAGGGTATAAATTAATTAACATGACCATATGAACTATAAAATACATTTTATGACCTTTATTTGAAGTTATATAGTCTCTAAGATCCATTGGTTTATAGAGCAACTACACAGAGGGGTCATTTTTGGCTCAAACTCACTTCAAGATGTCTAGAATGCAATCTAAAAATTGATAGGACAAATTCAAGTGATCATATATATATATAGATAGAAATCATGAGGCCTAAAATATATATGGGTAGTTTAGGAGGGTCATATTCCCAATTTTTTTTGAATTTTTTGGGAGGTTAGATATTAGGATTTTATTAAAAATCCTTAATAGTCTAAACAACTCAAAACCTTCCTTAAACCCATGTCTAAGACCTGATGGAGAAAATTATAAAAATATGCATTCAAAGGTGTTTATTTGGCCATGAGAGTGATATTTACATTTTAATCACTCATCCATGCTCCTTCCCACCTAACTAGTCTATACTATCACTTGTATGGATAAAGTAAAAATAGGGTTTTTTGCAAGTTTTAAAATCTTCCAGAAGTGTATAAGGGAACTAAGGACTGACAATCATTGAGGAAGGAATATAGATAATTATTCCCATTCCATATGATTATTTATAAACTTTTTTATGATTGAAATATCCTCTACTACACCTTTATCACAAGCAGTCTTGGATAGACAATGAAAAGAGTAAGTGACTATCGAGTGAGAAGATGAGAAGTCCAATGATAAATCCTTTTGAGGTCTAAATGATGGAGTGTAATGAAAATATAATTTGAATAAGTGTCCTAACACATCTTCTATGTATTTTTTTGAGAAATTAAAGGACACCTTGATAACAAATGTGAATAAAGAGGCCTAGAAGACCAATGAGTGATTGCAGATGGTGAATACAAGTGTCATGAGGAAGGCTAGACATTAAGGACACATATGATGAATTTTATATATTATTTTCAACCTCCCTAATAAATTTCACATGTTTCAAGTCTTCTTATTCCATATTTGAGTATTCAATATGTGCCTCATCATGAAGGCAATTTTAAGAAGGTAGTTAAAGACCTCGATGCTAGTTTTGGAGAGTTTGTCATGCTTTATATGGAAATTTATCCAACAAGACCTTCATGGTATATTTAATAGTCCATTCTCATAAAATTTAATTTTTCCTCATCACTTGACACTTATTATTATGCTCCTTGAGCTCAATTTCTCTCTCTTATCACATGTTCTATAAATACAAGCCATTTTTGCTTTTGTAAGAGAATCCACACCTAGTATGATAAATCCCTACTAGTTTGATACTATATTTTTCATTTTTAAATATTTTAAATATGGTTTTGAGTTCAAAATATATCTTTTCTAAGTGTGTGAATTGGTGTATAGTGAAAGGTGAAGTGATTAGTATATATCCTTGCTTTATCTCAACCTTTCATGTTTGATGTAAGTATTTCTCACTCTAATAGGTCACTTAAAGTGTATTCAAGTGAATTTATATATATTTAAGTATAATTATTAGCATTAGTATCTATAAATTTACCTATAGTTCACTCACATTGAGTATTTCAATGCATTTCACCTCCGTGTTTGAAATATTAATGTTATAGAAATTTAGGATTTTGTGACTAGTGTTGTGAGTCATGTTTCATATTGTACTTATATGGTAGTTTAGTGAGATATTTATGGTGTATCACATAATTATATTAGTTTATTTTCATGTTTAATTATATACCTTTTCATCAAATCAAACAAGTTTAATTGATTTTTAAACAAAGATAAATCTAGGGAGCTAGCCCTTAAAACTAGAGGTTTACCTCTACTATAGGCAACCCACAGGCCTAGAGGTAATCTAATGTTGCCCAAATATTATATTATATTAAATAACCATATCTAAGGTGAAATATTTGGTGAAAACACAACCTAAATTATGGTCTTCAAGTACTCATGATATCTTACACCTATGAACACTAATAGAATACATTAGACTAAATTAAACAAACCAATAAGAAATTATTAAAAAAATAAAGCATTTAAATCTAAACATGAAAACATACCCTCAACTAATATAATGGGATCCATATCTAATACATCTTCCATAATGGCCCCATATCCAAAAAATAGTGGAAACCATCTATTTAATCCCCACCACACTATGAAGGAATTGGTATCCCCTACATCATCTACATTAGGGATCTCTATCACAAGATATCTCTATCACTAGAATTAGATCTACATCAGCTATTGTGGGTAATGATCTAATACCCAGCCTCATTGGGTCTCAAAAAATCCTTAACCACACCCATGGTGTGGTAAGTACGTCTTGGACCACACCAAACTATCATGTCACCTGCCCATACTAGAACCTCTCAAAAATTATGTCCATCAATCATGCAACCATCACCTCACTCAAATCCATCTCAACTACATCCCATCCTTGATCCATCCTTAAAATTCCCTATAAAATCTCCAAATAATATCTTTGGCTATCATTGAATCCAATACTCATCAATAGTGCATCATGTTCCTCAATTACATGAGTGTTATGATAATCCATCTCTTTACTACCTATGGTTATTCCCAATATACACATATAAACCACTTATTTTTGTCCATTATAATGTGCTCATAATCCCAAAAACATAATAATGTTGATGATCCAATCCCACCATGGCATAGCTCTTAAGTAAGTAGTATAAATCCCTATACAAATGGGATAGCATGGTGAGTCCCAATGAGTATATGGTCCCATACTCATTTATGTCTTACAAAATCCCATGCATCTTATATGAAATGGATACTTTTCTACCATCCACAACAACAAATGAAGCCACTAACACTACCAAAAATGTTTACAACTGTAGAGCACTAGATGTAAAAATCAAAGAGAATAATACATCATTATTACTACCTTGGTGATGGATCCCCATAGGTATGTCCTCAAAATAACTTAAGGATTGGTCTATGGATATATCTTAGATGTATCCTATAATGCATCCCAATGACTAGTAATGGGGAATATAAGTAGCTTATACCTATACTCCAAGGTAACATTGATTTCTTTGGTGGGTAGCCAAAAAGTACATGTATTGTGATTCCACCATTCACACATTGCAATCATCATATGGTAATCCTAGGGCATTGGTACAAGTGATTCCATGTAACCAAAACCATCCCTATCCATAAATACTATATCATCATCTATTAAGTGAACCCAATGTAGGTATTCCATCATCTGACCACTAATAAACTAATTCATGCACACATCCACCTACAAAATACATAAAATTAGACATGAACATCTCTAGATGGTGAAATATATATGATAAAACAACCATTAAATGAAAATTTGAATCAAAATTTTTATTATCTATTATATAGTATATTATCATTGCATACATGACATAATTTTTGGGCACTAGCATGGTTTGTAGATACTAGCATGGTAGCCTAGGACACTAGCACTATCATTAGGATAGTAGTATGACCCTACTAATATATCCCTAATCTATCTCACATGATGTGAAAAAATATGAAACAATGTAATCAATGATTAAAAAACATGGAAAATGATGGAATTATTACCAGGGTAACCTCATCATTGGCCTGGATAAGTGTATCCACCTCCTCATAGTGGGTCACATTCACACCTCATCTCCTTGGAATATTCTCTTCACTCAGAGTAATAATGATCTAAAATTAAAAAGGTCAAATGTTTTTTAACTCAATCAATCAAACCTATTTAACCAATATTATAAAAATGCCACCCACTTAAGGTTGATCCCATGTGCAAATTTATCCAACTATTACCAAAATATTCTAATCATGATATCTTGAGAATCATGGCTCTAATTTTTTATATGTTTTTTACATCCAAAACTTGATGACAATATTCCACACACTATACTAGTTACACTTCTATCCCCATCAATTTTAATCCAAAAATGACATAACTCATTTTTCCTTAACAAACTCAATATAGCCCATAGGCCTATCTTTATCTCCATTTACAAATAGTTTATCTATAATTTTTAAAATAATTGATTCTATAATCATCTTATCAATGTTAATTATTCACTAACAGGCCTATCATTATCACTTTGGTTTAGTACCCTTACCTTGATTTCAGCTTTTTCACCAAAAGGGGGGCATATTTACACTATTCACATTAATGCAGATTGATTCAAATACATATATTTACTTAGTGGCTTAGATATATAGATATTTAATTGACTCAAATTTCTCTATTTAGTGACTTAGACACATATTAAGGTGAAATACATAGATTAAATCATATATTTAGATATGCATATTTACTTAGTGGCTTAGATATATAGATACATAGCTAACACAGATTTCTTGATTCAATAACTCAGACACAATTAGTCTTATATACACATATTGACTCATATATTTAGATATGAGATTGGATTAGATATTCATATACATAGATTTACTTAGTGACTTGGATATATGCACACATAATTTTCTCTACTCAAACACTCATATACTCATATAACTAGATACACAGTTGGACTCAAATTTCTAGGGTTCAATGATACTAGTTTAGATTCCAATGTTTTACATATAATTTTGACACATTTTTAGACTTATATTATGACTATGGGGGTATATAGATGGTATACCATCCATATATATAAATACAAATTTTATTCACAAGATACATAGCTACATTACTTCAGATATCAAGATTGGGGGCATGATGTAGGGTACATTTCGTAGATCCCATAGGATTTCACTAGGTTATATAGATGGAAAGGTAAATTATACCATTATCTATGCATAAACTACTAGATTAAACTTAGATAATCACAAATATTTCATTAGTATTTCACTGAATTGGTTCATATATCCATCTATAATGGTTGATAAATAGTTTTTACTAGATGAAAATTACATAGGTTGAGTGACAATTTTAACCTCTAAGCACATTTATTCTCAAACTTAGTTACATATCAGAGTGGGAGAAAGCATAGATTATTTATCCAAATTAA
This sequence comes from Torreya grandis, assembly GCA_037957365.1. Lineage (NCBI taxonomy): Eukaryota > Viridiplantae > Streptophyta > Pinopsida > Cupressales > Taxaceae > Torreya > Torreya grandis. Next base: position 114,311 of record JARHVA010010782.1, read on the forward strand.
TAGATTTATTATCAAATATATTTACATATCATAATGGGGGCAATTAAGTCTTATTTATCCACATTCATACATTACTTGTCAAACTCAATTGCATATTAGGGTGGGGGAAAGTAGGGTTTGTTCCTTTGCAGTCACATATTACTTCCTAGATTTAATAACATATCACAATGGGGTAAAATATGGATTTGTTTCTCATAATCCATTTATTCACTCATATTTAGTACAAGATACACCCACATTATGGATTTTCTCTTCACAACTAGTTTTCCAAATGCTTGTCCACTTCTCTAGCCAAGAAGTGCACCGGGTCCAAAACACATCTACACAAGTAAGTACAAGTGCACATTTTTATTTTTATTTTACTCTAGTAATTTAATTTCTATTAAACTACTATAATAAAATTTGGTTAAATGTACACAGCTTAAATTGGTCAAGAAAACACTACAACTATGTCTTTTGTAGTTATTTCATAGAAAGTTCTTAATGATGAAATAATGTCTTGTTCACATGGTCACTTTTGTCTTTTGGTCCTTATTATGAATTGTCTTCCCATATTTTTGTGCCTATCATGGTTTTATGTTATGCTTATTCTATTCATAGGGTCCCTTAGCCTACTTTATTTAGTCACAACCCAATGTTTTGCCTACATGACAATAATGCAACCCTAGATAGTAGCACACCATACTAGTGTCCACCTCAATGCTATTATCCAATGGTCATATTTTTATCTTGTTTTTGGTCCTTACCCTTTTTTGGACCTCTTATTATGATTTTACCTATCTTTTCACATTGTTGACCTACAAAAAAATCTTACATTCAAATTAATGTTCTTTCTATATTAAGAGCATCACAAGACATTCTACACCTAGAATTTACTACTTTGACACATAATTACATAAAATTAGTCAATAGTGTAACTCAACACTCTACCTATTACTCAACAACACACATATATTTACATACTTGATCAAATAATGTTCTAATAAATTACCTATCTTTTCACATTGTTGACCTACAAAAAAAATCTTACATTCAAATTAATGTTCTTTCTATATTAAGAGCATCACAAGACATTCTACACCTATAATTTACTACTTTGACACATAATTACATAAAACTAGTCAATAATGTAACTCAACACTCTACATATTACTCAACAACACACATATATTTACATACTTGATCAAATAATGTTCTAATAATAAGTCATTCTAGCATACCATGCACATTGATTATGCATGTTCCCTAATGGAGAATTCCATGTGATCTGATACCCCTTTCATTGGGGTTAATGTAAGTAGTGAATATAATAATAGGGTTTTGTATCACATGATCATAATATCCCACATCCCACATTTTCCCATTATTTTTACATCCAATTCCATTATTGTTTCATGTGTGAAAGTTTTAATTAGGGTTTTTAAGGAAAATTAGCTAAACAATGACATAAAAGGATGATTGGAAGCTCTTGTGACAATTTATAGAACCTATAAGACTTTTCATAGCATCCCTAGAAATCTCAAGAACCCTATCCAAAAAAAGACATCAGTACAATGCCTTTGCCAATAGTATAGTGAATTAGTGTCAAAATAATTGTGCTACTATCTAAATTTAACAAGAACTCCAATTTTAAAATGCTCCAAGATATCCTCCTAGCTTAATTTAGCATTATCATCATCCAAGGACACTCATTTTACTCCATATAAGTGAATTTTCTCCTTAAACTCATTATTTTAGGTAAATAAATTAAATCAACTATCCATAATATATATATTTGTATTTACCCTCTATACTCAACCCTTTAATAATATATGATTTTACACTAATAAACACCTAAAAAGTGAAATTAGCTTCATCAAACTGATTCATCCATCTAATCTTTAATATTTAATTTTCTAGTTAATGTTTTGTGCCCATTATAACCTTGTAAATTCATTTATTGTGAAACAAATAAATCATGGGGAGCTTCCATGTATGATAGTTTATTTAAGTTAGTAGTGCCAAAAATTTCTATTTTGACATGTTTATTATTATTACATTTATGAAAATGGTACAATTAGATATGAGAAATTTATAAAAATTGAGAACAAAATATAAGTGTGTATAAATAAACAATGCACATAAATAAAATTACATTTTGGTAAAAAATATGGTTCCAAACAACCCCCTTAGTTTTATTATGGAAAAAATATAATGTATTGGAATCCCCCTTGAATATGTATTTTAATTAACTTCTTGAGTTGAGCACATACAACAAGAATAACGTATACAAATTACAAACATCAAATGAATAAGTCTAATATATTTTTATATCTAAAATTTTACATATAATAAAAAAACACCCTAAAAATTTGGGAGCTTCATATGATTTCAAGTGAAAACATTATCACACTTGGTGTTTATGATCTTTGACTATGAACGATACCTATGACACCATAATAACAAATAGGCTATTAGGGATCCCATCTAAATTTTGAATTCACCATGAATAATAAGTCTAAACTATATTCATAACATAAAATGAATCATGTTTAAACATTATGTAACACCTAATATATGTGTGAAAAAGTACAAGAGCATATACAAAAATTCTTCTATATAAAGGGTTGTTAATGGAAATGAGAATTTACATCTTACTTATGGAATTAAAATTTTGATCTAGCATCAAAATATATCAAAATGGTTATGTTATGGGGTGGGGTTACATCCTTTCAAACTAGGCCCCACCCACTGGTCTTTGTGTGGCCTAAAAATGCTTTTGTGATGATTGTAATGTGTAAAAAATACCTAAATATTTGAACTTAGGACTTCTAGCAACAAACCAAAAAAATTACAAAATAGAACCATATAACATACTAATAAGGCATTTAAATGTATAAATGGAAAAATATTCTTATTCAAAAGCTCTAAAGGGGTAATAAATGAACATCATAAAATATACCTCTTGTAAAGAGACATCTCATTAATTTAATTAAATGTGTGTGTGTGTGTGTGTGTGTGTGTGTGTGTGTGTGTGTGTGTGTGTGTGTGTGTGTGTGTGTGTGTGTGTTATAAAAATGGTGTTCAATGAGAAGATGGTGGTGGTTTTAAAATATTCTTTATTTAATAATAATATCCTTGAGATTATGTGGAAAACATTAAATACATGATTGGGTGGTAAAAAATAGATTTAATGACATTACATATTTACAATGCTTTAATTATAATCATATAATGTCAATTCAAATGTGGTTGGAACCATCTTTTCATTAAAAATGGACATATATCCTTAAATATGGACTTATAATATTATCATTTCTAGTTTTATAATCAATGAAATTGGATTCAAATATTATTATTGTAGTAGGATTTTGTGCTCTATAGGGATTTAACAATGCAAATTACAAACTCAAATACCAACCACTAGGTAAGATGATAGATCCATTAGAATCTAAATGCCATTAGATGAATGCAACATTCAATCCTAAATCCTAAGTGCATCACATCATGATTAAGAAAAATACAAAAGACAAGAGGATTAGGATGAATTCACCTTAGACTTAGATTGAAGTTTATGCTTAATCAAATATGATGGATGATAAATGTTTGATTGAAGTATTAATTTATCAAGATGTTTCTATGTGAATTCTAGTTGGATGATTACTTTGACATGACTTTGTTATATCATTTAGATATTGGATTCCATGGAGGAGGAGCCTTGGTTATATATATTTATGGATAAATATCAAGGGTTATAAATTGAAGTTAGTGGGATGAGATAAATGACCATGGATTATTCAAGGAATATTAAATTTCTTAGAAGTCTCTAGTTTAGAGACTTTTAGAGACTTGGAGGAGCTTCTCCAATTATAAATACTTCTCCATTAGCTTAGGTATAATGGAGGATCATGTGGGGGTTATATGGGGGATTAGGTGACGATTAGGGACATAGGGATGTGGGGAAGTCTAGGGTGTAGGTTAGTATGTGGGTAGGTGAGACTATGGGAATTAAAAATTCCCATATAATGGATAACTAGGATTAGATTAGGGTAATAATAATTAAGATAAAATTAATGGAGTAATGGGATGAATAAGGTTAGTGAATATAGGATAATATAATTGGATATTAGATAAATGGATAAGAAGGGGGATATATAAGTGGAATAAAATAGGTTAAGAAAAATTAGTGTCGACTAATAGAAATATTAGTTTATAATAATTAAGCAAGTTATTTTACGTGCATACATTTACCCCTCTTTGAAAAGGCATTGTGAGTTGATTGAAGTGGAAGGAGTAATGGTATTTCAAATAAAAACAATGTCATGGATGAATATTAGTAGATGATGATAGGGGATATGATGCCCCCTCAAGGGGATATGCAGGGAAGAATGAAATGGATGGCCACTCTAAAAAACAAATAATGGTTTGGATGTGATGGATAGATGATGGGATGGGATTTTATATGTAGTAAAGGTGATGAAGAAGATGAGGTTGACTTGATAAATGATCTATAAATTAATGATGCCCCTGGTGAGGACATATGTACAGGGAATAGAGGTGATGGGTATCATGGTTATTGATGCATCCCAAGGAGGAATCAACCATAACAAGATGAAGATAAGATTAAAAGGTGACAAGATTTAGATGTATCCCAAGAAAGGATGCATACAATGGAGAACTATAGGCTAGGATAATATTTTGATAATATTAATGATGGATGTATCTTAAATCTAAATTTATCAAGATGATGTAGGTGAGTAAAGAGAAGAATTTATATGATTGAGTGACCAAAAATATTAGGATGATTCCCCAAGAAAAGACACATGCAAGGGGGAGAGAGAGGAGATAGTGGTTGAGCTATCATTAGGCATGGAAGAGTGGCCAACTGATACCTATATGGTTTAGAAATACCTTAGGTCAATGTAGTTTTGACTTAGGGATGATGATTAGACTTGTTAATATTTGAAGGATATGGCTCAGATGATGAGATGAGGATAAAATATTAGATGTTAACTGGATGAGTCAAGATGATTATATTAGTGATGGGAATAAGTATGATTAGATCATTAGAGGAGTGATGAGGATGGGTGTGTGTGATCAATCCATCACAAATTTCATAAGGATCATCATAGTCTAAGAAATCCAAAAATATATCACTTGACAAGATGCCCCATGATATAAGCATAGCCAATAGGACATTGTGCCAAAGTACATGGGCAAATGGTGAAATCTACATCCTTGAGGGAAATTTTAGTGTCCTTTAGCATCTTTGTTCATTACCCAATAGACAAAAAGAGATATTATGTAACAAAACATAAGACAAAAAGATATACACATGGCATGAAAACAAGATAATAAATAAATGATAGATAAATAGTAGATAAATAACAAATAAACAATAGATAAGTAATAGGCAAGTATCTACATTTAATGTCATAAGGTCTTGTCTAATGATGGGATGAGTGACTAGGTGATGGGTTATATTAGGATAATCATTATGTGATGGGGATGGAGGATAGACTTAGATTTGGATAAGATGATGATGATTAGCATGAAGATGAGGTATTGCCCCTAGTTTAGGATGGAAGGATGGATAGCATAATGGGGTGTGATAATATCTTTGAATATTGATTTCATATCAAAATCAAATAGAAAAGTGGCCAAGGATGGTGATTAGATAAGTAATGACCAATGATTACAAATATATAAAGCCCTACAAGGATATAATCTAGTAAGGAGACTAGGAGATGATGGGATCAAATACCTTTCATACTAGTAAATAATTAGATGGGTGATAGGTATTAAGAGGAAATGATAGGATAGTTATGGGATCAAGTACCTTCCATATTATCAAAGAGTAATGTCATGGGTGCTAGATATCAAAAGATATAGATAGGGAAGTGATAGGTGTTAGACGAAATTCTTGACAAAGTGATGTGTGCCAATAATACCTAGGCCAAGGATGATAAAGAGATGGAGAGAAGGGTGACCACTTCAATTTGGTCTCAAGACAAAATGTGGTATCCAAAATATGATATAATATGAGATGGATGTGACTAGGGTATTAGGCAAAATACAAGACACAATTGACTATTTTTGCTTTTTCAAATTTTATGATTTTTTCAGTTTTTTGACATTTTTCAAATCTTAGGGATTTTTGGGATATGTATATACATTATACAAATGGGATTACTAGCAAAGAGAATACCATGTAGGATTATGGATGAGATGCCAAAGTATGATGATGATGGGGAACAAGGATGGATGGACTAGGGATAGCCAATGACCAAATCATGAAGGAACCAGATGGTTATTTTCCTAAGTGTCCATTAGAGGATATGCCAATATATTTTAAGAATAATTATCAAGACACCTTCCGCTCCTTATGAAGTTCAAGATAGGGAGGAATATGAGAGATAGGGTAGATGACATGATGGTGGATGATGGATAGGAACAATAGATCAAGGGATAAGATAATGGGTGATATAGATAAGGTGGACAAGGGATGTGACAAGTGGGATGGATGGATGAGGATATGAAATGTATGGATTTTCCCCAAGTCTTGAGGAACAATGCAGATAATAGATTATTTGACCATGAAGCTAAAAACTAGTTTTCATCATGGTACTTTCCCAAGGCACCAAAAGATTTGTTTTTACCATTGAATGAATGATTTTTTTATTTATTTTATTTATTTATTTTACTTTTAGATGGAATCTCAATTTATTGGTGGTGATTGAGATGTAGGATGTAGATTATAAATGGAGACTTTAGTCAACACCTATTATGGGGATGGGTGATGCTAAAATCATTTTATCACTATTGATGGATGTATTGGGGACCTTGTGACCTAGTGTTATTCTTGATTGTGATCCCTCTAGATATCTAGCTTAGGTATCATCAATGCCCCTAAGAGAAACTATGCTTCTTAGGAGGGTGATGAGAGGTATGGATGTGATTAGGTATTGTTGGGGATGTATGAGACATGAATTAATGATAGGACTCGATGAGATGATGGGTTCATGATAGGATGGTGTGATGGGTGATGGAATATTAAGACTAGTAGTCACATACATCATTAGAGGAACTAGACATTATTCATTTGATTGGTGTCATGCGACAAAAGACTATAGGAGATCTAAGACACTTTGAATTCATGATTCATATAAGATATAACTATTTGATGGATGATTGGCCATATTATTTTGAGCATTTGACTAGATTTGATTTTGACTGGCCCTTAGTGCCTAATTTTGGGCTTCACTAAAGGAATTTTTTTTTAACTTGAAAGATTATTTTGACTTTGATATCACCCTAATGCCTAAATTTGGGTTTCACTAGGGAGAGATGATTTTGGATTAGGCTGATGATTTGATTATTCTCGACTTTGACTTATGGGATCAAATATGGTTTGATCATGATTGACTTTTGAGATATGGTCTTAGACTATTTTTTTGTGGCACATAGTATGTTACTTAAGGAAGGGTCCAATAATGTATGCTCTTGTTTATACTTATGGAGGGAGGTTATTAAGTGATCATCAATAGGGAGAAAAGGTTCCATGATGGATGAAGGTAATGGATATGATATGGTGAGATCAATGAGGGGTGATGGGGAGACATGATCTTCATAGGGGTTCCTACAAGACCCAGTTTCAACATTAGAGAAAATCTCCTCAAGATTAGCAAAAAGATCATGAATACTAGCTATATTAGATGCATCTAGAATATAACTAGATTCATTCTAAAAATCTTTAGTGGAGAAAGCTTCTAAAAACTCTACTATGACTTCATCATGATGATTGGGATCTAAAGGTATGCCTAGTGATGGATTGGAGGTATCTAAATTAGAGGTGTTCTCAAGAAGATAGGCATAATCAAAATTGATGAAGGATGTTGTGTTTGATTAGGAATTTGATTTAAATCTTGGCATTGAACATGATTCTACTAAATATAAGACTTCTGATGTTGACCTTGATGTAGACTCTAATTTATAAATTTTAATACTACTAATAGGAGATTCATTACCTATAATTAACCTCTCAACATGGGGTGTTTGATGTGATGTGTGAGAGGGTTCATGAGAGATGGGAGGATTAGGATCATGTAAACTAAGCTCAGTTATGATGGAATATTTGTTAATTATGAGGGGATCATGTAGGATATGTGTCCTATCTTGACCTTGGCTTGGAAGGGAAAGGGATTGATAATGATTGGGAATGGAATCTTGGCATTCCTCTTTTTATTCACCTAGGGATAGAGACACATGTGGTTTGTCCTCTATTACTATGTCATCATAGTTGATGAGGTCTTGGATATAGTCTTGGAAAGGTCAAAATTGATTAATAGTATGCCCCTAAGTTTGGTGATATGCACAATATTGATTATTTTTATATTAAGAGGGCTTGGGTTTAGTAGGATCAAAATGTCAGATAGGTGGATATACCATCATGTTGGTAGTGACTAATTATTTTAAAGGGATTCCAAGGATATAAGAAGGGGATAATAAGAACCCACTTCAATTTGATACTTGGATGTGGAAGAATTGGAATTTTGATTAGATGGTTATTGATGTGATTGGGTGGATGGATTGGTAGTAAACAAGGTGACCAAGATTGGATTCCCTTTACTAGTATGGGGATGGGAAGTTGATGGTTTATGACTAACAGATGAAGGATTATTATAGGAATCACATGAAGGGGATTAGATGGGAGGTACAATCAGTTGAAGGGGGTTAACACCTTTAGGTAATGGTATAACCATCATAATGAACTTCAAGAGGATCTCATCCTTATGGATAGCTATATATTGGTCTATGAGAGTGGGTTCTATCTCTATGGTGATGGATAGTAATGGATGATGGGAGGGAGGCTAAGGATTAAGGATGGGTTTTTTAATAAATAAGGTTAGAAGAAGTGAACTAGTATGATATAAGATGATGATGGATGGATGATATAGGACTAGGGTCAAATGTCATACTAATAGTGTAATAAATGCTAAAAACCTATCAATAATGCCTAGTTTTCAAGCTAATAAAAGGTTTAAAAATTTGATGGGTGCCTAAGTTCAAACTAGAAATAGGATGATATGATGGGTTCTATTTATGAATAAGGCAAAATGATTATAGATTATTGATGATGTTTGATGGGTTTTCTAGATTGATACTGATAAAGTGACAAGACGATAACAAGATATTGACTAGGTATGAGATTTGACCAAATGATGAATGATAGTGGATTAGGGTGATAAGATGATGTGGATGATAAAACTAACCCAAGGACTTAAACCAATTTTCTCAAGATGGGATAGGATTAATGGAATAAGGGAAAATATAGATAGGTGATGATGAAATTATAAAGGGGTAATGAAAGGTGGGTGGTTTAGACCCGAATATGACATAAGAAGCCAACTAGGACAAGATAGAATGAGGTTAAACTAAATGGATGATGAATAAAAGGTCAAGACAACTGATGGGGTATGGACTTTAGGATAAGATGTGTGTAGAAGATGATATGATTAGGATATTATATGGATGATGTGTCAATATGTGATTATGATATGGTAAGAGTATTATGAATTATAAGTGGGACTAGGATATGATATAGCTAGTATGTTGCATATATATAACTAGTTATATATATATATATATATATATATATACATATATATATACACACACACACATATATATACAAGTGGGTAAAAATAGGATATACAAGATGATGATTAGGGCATGAGTGATGGGATGATGAATAAATGATAGATGGATATGACTAGATTAGGATGGAATGAAGATAATATGGGGAATGGGAGATGGATGTGCAAGATAAAATGTAAGTGATTGGATATGGCTAGGATAGGATTTGACTAAAAGATGTACAAGAGAATAAATATATATACAAAGGGGTGAGACAAGGATATACAAGATGTTTGGATGATGGGATAATGACTAATGACAAGGTAGAATGGGATAGGAAGTGAATAGAAAGATGTAGAATAAGGAATGTTCAAGGGAATGATGAGATGTAGGATGTACAAGATAATGATATTGGGGGTGTGGTTAATGATGAGTGGATGGGATTAAGATAAGATGTAGGATGAGATGAAAAATATACAAAAGGATGATGACAAGGATATATATAATGAAGGAAAATTAAGACAAAATGATATGGGGATGATGGTGAAATAATGGTGGATAAGGTCAAACTTTGACTATGGGATTAAACAAGTCAAGGTGGGGTATTATTGATTATGGATGAGGTGGACTTAGGATATGTAGGTGATAAGGGTATGACCATTTATGGGTGGATATAGTTTAACTAAGAGAGGATTATGACAAGGTGGCGGTAGAAGATAGTATATAAAATTATGTACAAGAGACAATATGTAGGAGGGGATGACAGGATGTAGGATGTATAAGATAAGATGTGGGTGATGGGAATGTGGTTAATGATGAGGGGGTATGACTTATATTAGGATGGGATAAAGACAAGATGGATGTATGAGAGAATAAATTATATATAAGGGGATGGGTTTGGGATATATAATATGATGATTAAAATGAAGAGTGATGGCTAATAAAGATGATATGGTAGACATGATATAGATAATAGGTACAAGATGATGATTAGGATATGCAAGTGATGAGGTGGTGGATATGGTTAGATTAATAAGTGATAGAGGAAAGATGGTGTTAAGGGATAGTGTTAAGAATATATAAATATAGTATAATAAGGATGTATGGTAGGGGGAAGATAGACAATATGAGGGATAAGATAAGGATATAATATGACAAGGATGTACAAGAAAAGATATGAGTGATGGGAATGTGGTTAATTATGAGTGGTGAATGATGGGATGGAGACAATATGGGAGATAAAGTAGGATAAAGAAAATATCCATAATGATAGGATGATGAGGATGATGACTAGGATATATATATAAAAGGATGATGGGATAGGTATGTGCAATATGATAGAATGATGAGGATAGAGTATACAAGGTCAATTATGCAAAAGAACTAGATAGGTATAGATAGGTGAAGGCTAATTCAACTCAAAAAAATTATAGGTTTAGCACAACACACACCTAATAAAGCAAGCCATAACCTATGATTAGTAAATTGTGTGTGTGTAACCCAATGCCCACACCATCCAACAGCTTCACAAGTGAGCCTGTAGGTTGGTGACCCATTATATAATTGACCAAACACTCTCAACCTTGCTTGTACTCTATGGCTACTTAAAATCTGATACTAAATCTTTAGTGGTACACCTATTAAATTCAAAGAGTCTTATGCTAGGTATACAGGGATCTAGGTGCATACCCAATATACACAAAGGTATATTGGGGCTTAAGTCCATATAGAGTGTTGTCTAGTACCTAGTTTACAGAGTTAACTCTTCCCCTTCATAGATGACTTGTATGGGCTCAATCACTTAGCCTAATTGTATTTGTCCCTAATTTTTATAATCTACTAAAACATAGAGTTTGGTAAGTGTACGGTCATGAAATTCATGACACTAACCCCTATATAGTAAGACCATGTGTAGGTGTCAATTCCATGTAATGAGCTATCTTAAAATGGTAGGGGTTAACAAATAGGCAAGACACATGATATGATTAATTAACTAATGTAATTACCTATGTGTGATGGACATGATATGACAAGTTGACACAAATAAAATATATACAAATAATGACATAATAAGATGATATATACAAGACAAAATAGATAATCAAAATTTGATTTTTATAATGCCAAATGGATTCTTTGATAGGTAGCCTTCAAGCATGGGGTTAGTAGTTTAGGTGGCACTCAAAAGAGGTAACCTACAAAATAAAATGTTACACCCAAAATATTACCTACAAAAAGATGACATCAGGAAAATAACCCTTGCAAGAAATAAGATGTTAGTCATATATGCCTTAATAAAACACCCTAAAAAATCATGGTTTGGATCTATAATTTATTTGGGGTGAGTACGGCATGATGTGGGGGTTTGGGGGTGGCAACCCCCTGTGGGATTAAGGGGTAGTGCCCCTTGCAGGGTCTAAGGGAAGTGACCCTTTGGGATTTGCAAGAAGCTCTAAATGACTCAAAAAATGCACTTAAAAGGACAAAAATTTAATGAAAAATCACAATTACACAATGCAAAATTGTAACTAGGGGAAAAATCACTACTTTCAAGTTGTGATACTATAAAAGTTAGCTAACCATGATGGTTAACTATAAGATCATGACTTTTAGACAAAACTGTGACTAGTATAGACAATCTCACTATTCACTATAATTCAAAAGTTTTAGTTTTGTCATAAACCACAAAACTACAACTTAGGACAACAAACTCACTACTTCAAACAAATCATGAATTATGGTATTGTTATAGATGACTAAATTTCTATATTTATATAATTGATATAAATAGATGTTTGACAAGTTAATAAGTTTTTAATCAAATGATTAAAGATGTTTATTTACAATAGATTATGATTGATTAAAAATTGATGTGTATGATGTAGTTCAAATTTTATAAACAAAGATGTTTATCCAAAATATGTAGAATCTAGGACTATAAAAAGAGTTCTTTCAGTTATATTATGTCCTTAAATCTGATCTAAAGATAATAATAAATAAATATAATTGGTTGAAAATGATAAAATTAATAGAACCAGATTAAAAGCACAAAAAATAAAAACTAATCTTACAATACTATGATAACATAGAACAGTATCAAAATTATGAAAATTTCATGACTTATAGTTTTATCAAGAATGGGAACTATTAAGGATAGTGTTTGGTTTTTTTTGTAGATGATCCTCCTTACCTGAGCCTTTCTTACTTCATAAATTTCAAATTCATAACTCACAGTCATAATATCATGACTCTAGATGCAATATCACAATTTGTAAAATCACGATATTGCATAACCTACCAAGAAAACCCATTAGTGACTTAAGAAAAATTACAACTCAGATTGACAAAATCATAACTAGACTAGCAAAATCACAAATATCAAGTCATGAGATTATTTAATGGAAAAAACTTGCATGGTTAAGATATATGATTAGTAGTTAAGGGGATGGTTAATACAATATCACTACTTACAGTGATAATATCACTACTGACCTAGAAAATATCATAACTACTAGTGAAATGTCATGACTATAACCTGTACATGCAAGATTTCAAAAAAAATGAGATTTTCTAAATCTAGTTGACCCTATAGGTTAGTAAAAATGCATCTAACATGCAAAATGGATTGATAAGGAATAAAAAGGTCCCATTGTGGTCACCAAAATGTAGGAGGATTTTGAGATCTATGAGGATTTAACATTGAAAATTCCAAACTTAAATACCAACCACTAGGTAAGATGATAAAGCCATTAGAATTTAAATGCCATTATATGAATGCAACATTCAATCCTACATTTAAATCCTAAATCTTAAGTGCTTCACATCATGATTAAAGAAAATAAAAAAGATAAGAGGATTAATATGAATTCAACTTAGACTCAGATTGACATGGATGCTTGATCAAAGATGATGGATGATAGATGCTTGAATGAAGGACAAGTTTAACATGATGATGTTATGGGAATTCTAGTTGGATGATTAGTTTGACATGGCTTTGCTATAGGATTTGGAGATTGGATTCCATGGAGGAGGAGCCTTGGTTATATATATTTTAGAGGGAAGATTAAGGGTTTTAATTTGAATTTAGAGAGATGAGATCAATGGCCATGGATTATTCAAGAAATATTAAATTCCTTAGAAGTCTTTAATTTAGAGACTTCTAGAGACTTGGAAGAGCTTCTCCAATTCTAGAGACTTCTCCATTATCTTAGGGATAATGGAGGATTATGTCAGGGTTAGATGGGGGATTAGTTACATAAGGATGTAGGGAAGGCCAGGGTGTAGGTTAGTAGGTGGCTAGGTGAGATTATGGAAATTTAAAATTCTTATATAATGGATAACTAGGATACAATTAGGATAATAGGGATTAAGATAGAATTAATGGAAGAATGGTATGAATAAAGTTAGTTAATATAAGATAATATAAGGGGATATTAGATAAATGACAAGGAAGGGGGATGTATTAATATAATTAAATAGGATAAGTAGAATTAGTGTTGACTAATAGATATATTAGTTGAGAATAATGAAGCAAGCAATTTTAGATGCATACAGTTAGTATTAGTTTTTAACTAGTGTGATATTTGATTCTAATTTTGCTATTATTGGTTTTTAACTAGTGTGATATTGGATTATAATATTTTTATTGTTTTTGTTGAGTTATATTGAGATCACATTGACTTAAAATATATCTATTATTGGTTCTAGATAGAGTTGTATTAGATTCCAATTTTTTTTATTATTGAGTTTTAACTAGTAAAAATCAAGTTCTAATTATATTATTGATCACATAATTCCCTTAGTTTTCTTATTACTACATGTTAATATTTTTCATTATGATACCCCAATTTTAGAAAGGTGACTCAACATAAAAACATAACCAAGGTGAAAAAAATTAATAAAGTATTAAGTAAAATTAAAAACAATTTAAAATTAATTTATCTTTAAAATAGTTTTTCAATTTAAAAGTAACTAATAAATATCCATGCTTTGATTAGATGATTTCATAACCATTGGATTGGGAAAACCCAAAAAATTTCCTTAATCCATATTAAGTATGAATCACACAAAAATTAACCTAAGATTTATATGCTCATTTTACATCATAAATAGATATGGGATGAGGAGATTGAGATATGGAAAAATATGTTTCCATGTCTTGTCCCTCCCCCCAATTTAACTCTAACTAAGCCTCCATGGGCCATTTTTCAATGAATGATTTTATGAATCATAGTTTTAGTGTAGATATGTTTTCAATGTAAACATTATTTGTTTTGTTTGTTTTAATAGTGTCTTACATGTTCATACACCATGCAAATCTAGAATAAATATTTTATAGAAATATTAAGCTCAATATTAAATAAATTCATCTACCATGTTCTAGGCATATAATATTTTATTATTATATATTTAAATAGTATATTTTAAGGTTAAAACATAAAAATATATCAAAACATTTTTATTAGAAGTCATCTTTTATACTATGAATCTCCAAGGAATATGAAAACAAAATAGTCACAAGATGTAT
>JARHVA010010783.1:0-129417 GCA_037957365.1 Torreya grandis
TTTATTAGGTCATATGACCTTGATGATCATACTCAAATGTTGGAGAGTTATGCATGATTTAATGGAGGTGTCTTTGTGAGTAGATGAAGTGATTTGATAGCTTAAGTAACAATGACAAAGTGTGCAATTTGATTGTACTAGTGTGCTTAAAGGAGGCTTGGCCAATCTTCAATTTTAGCATGATTAAAGGTATTCAGGGATGAGTATCATGATTGGAGCATGTGTAATAGGTCCCTAATATTTTATGGAATTCATCTGGTAGTCCATAATTTTCATCTAGACACTTTGGGTCTAGTGGCAAAAATCTTGAGTAGGTAGTTTAATGATGTCACCATTTCCATGTGTGAATGAGTCAAGGGGAGTTAGTTATATGGTTGTGATCACAATAATCCATAGTTTTTTATTCTAAATATCAAGTCATGTTTCAAATCATAGTCAAATATATATGGGTGCAAAGTTGTCTAATTAGATAGAATACACTATGTTCCCATAGCTAATTTTGTAATATGGCAAGAAGAGCTGAGTGAGCATTTTGATGATGTTACATCTTGCATGTGTGAGGGTGTCAAGAGAAACTAATCATATGGGTTTGTTTGGTATTGTGCATAGTTGATTTTTCTAAATTTTATATCATGCGCTAAAGCATGGTAAAATTTATGAAGGAACAAAGTTGGCCTCTCATGTAGGTTTTGACATAGTTGACTCTATGAAAAAAGTTTTTGTGAAGGAATTTTAGTGGTGTTGTATCTCACACATATGAAGGATTAAATAGAAGTGTGTCACATTATTGGATTATCCTATGTGAGGATATCATCTTATCCAAATTTTAGATTATGCATTGAAGTTCAGAAGAAGTTATTAAGGTTCAAAAATATCAACTCAAGCATATTAAAAGGGTCCCCATAGTCAAATTTTAAAGAGTTAAAGCTCAAACAAGATCAACGGTACATGTTACTCCAATAAATTAGGAAGCACCAAGATGAAGACAAGTGTATTATGTTTAAAAACTAAGTAAAGGTATAGGATAAAGATTTAATGATGAGTGGGTGATCCTACAGATTGATCAAATAATGAGCATTGATCGTTAAAGACTCAGTTGATCCACAAAGATCAATGGAGTGCATAGAGTCACCCTTTCAAGATTTCATGAGATGAAGTCAAAGTGATAGAGGTTTAATGTTTGAGAATTGTTTCTTATGTGTTAAATATTAAACAAGATCAATGGTGCATATTTGATTTGAGCTGAGAGGACATGAGATTCAAGCAATGTGTTTGAAGGTTAACTATGACTATTTGAATTCAAAAACATACGAAAAAATTAGAGCTCTATATTTTGTCCATATATTTTTATATAATTCAAGTTTATTGGTGATATAAAAATAAAAATAAATAAGACTCCATAGTGAATCTAAAAAACCTAATTTGAAGATTTGAAAGTGTGTACAGTTAAAGATATAGTGCTTCAAAGTTGATTATGTTATGTAAGGGACCTAAGAAGATTATTTGAGATTGTTTTGATATTGTTTCCATATATCTTGGTGAATTGGATATTGGGGAGTGTTTTAAAATCCATTAAAATTCTTTATGTGTATTTTTAAAGTTTGAATAATCGTATGAATTATGAACGAAGGTTTTGAATTCAACTATGTTTTTGTTCATTATGATTGTGTGTACAAAGAAGTGTTTGATCTAATTGGGATTTACCAGAAGAGTGTTTAGGTGACTATGATCATTTGAAGATGTCTTAAGGGACATAAGGAGTGGACCAAGGTATTTAAAAGTGATATTGTGTTATTATTTTGTTTGACGGTGTGCTAAATGGGTGAATAGGTCTCTATGAGACCTATAAGAGCTATAAAGGCCTTATTAAAAGGTGTATTTGCTTAAATGTGATCCATGTGAGATGCCTTAAGGGTGAAGGCATGTATTATGGTTGAAAAGGATTATTATGAACTTGATAATTAATGATTTATCTATATATAGTGAAATCAAATGTGTTGAGTTCTAGATTTAGTAAGCAAGAGACTTTAGTGTGGAAGATTTGAGGGATTTGGAGAGTGAGAGTGTCTAGATATTGGGTTGATGAGAAAAGGAGATTAAGGATTATGTTTTTAATATGTAGATCATGTTTCTATTGATAGTATAGTGTTCTTACAGTTTGAAGTTGTACAAAGAGATCAGAGTGTGTATATGAGGATTGTTTGAGTGAAGGAGAGAGATTGTGGCATGACTATGTGAGATGCTTATTTGAGAAAGAGAGAGAGTTTATATAGGGATCAAATAATCATAGTTCCATTATTATATATTGAATACATTAGTATTAAGGTGGAAGTGTTCTTATCAAGGAGGGTCTAAAGGACTTGATATTTCTTAGGGGCTATTGTTCCTTGTGAAATAGGGTTTCACTAAAGACCTTTGATCAAAAGGACTTGATCAAGGTTGTAGGTCAGAAGGACTTGATTAAAGGTTCATAACTAGAAGGATATTAGTCCATGTGTTTTTAGGCTTGTGAGTGGGTTTTGTTCCCCAAGAGTATTTCCCATGTAGATCTTGTGTTGTGTTTATGATCTTGCATTATGTTCATTATTCACTACTATGAATGATATGTTTTCTTCATGAATGATTTAATTTAATTCTTAATTATTTTCAAGGTTTTAAAAATTAAATTGGATTATTTTCCACCACTGATTCATCCCTCTTATCATTGGATTGTACCTATACAAATTGGTATCATAGCAAAGTCTTTTTGTAAAAGCTTGATAGCTTGAAGGTGATCCAAAGTACAATGGCTATTCAAAATATACAAGTTGGTTTATCAACTAAGAAAGTATCAATGTTCAATGGATCTAATTATGATTTTTGGACTACTAGGATGAGGACATACATTATGTCCCTAGGTTTTGATATATAGAATTCTATTTTAGATGGTCATTTTGCTCCTGCTATTCCTCCATCTAGTGTTGTAGATAAAAAGCTATTTGAGAATAACTCTAAGGCAATGAATGCTATCGATTATGGTCTTGCATAAACTAATTTCACTAAAGTAATTCATTACATATTTACCAATAAAATATGGGATAAATTGAAGACTATTTTTGAAGGAGATTTAAAGGTTAAGCTTGCTAAGTTGAAAACTCACAAAATTTAATTTGAAAGTCTGAAGATGAACAAAGAAGATACCATGTCATCCTTTCTAAAGAGAGTTGATGAGATTGTGAATATCATCAGAGGTCTTAGACAAAATATTGAAGAGAATACTATTTTTCAAAAGGTATTAATGTCTCTATCACCCATGTTTGATCCTAAAGTATCTTCTATAGAAGAGAGTCATGACGTTACTCAGTTGAAGATGGATCAATTGCATGGCACCCTTACTACCTATGAGATGAGGAAGAATGATGATATACCACCAAAGAAGAAAACAACTTTCAAGACTAAAGTGAAGACAAAGAATAAGTTCCAAGGTAATAAAATCAAGGAGGATGACATTTTTTATATAGATGAGGATGAACTAATTGGTTTGATTTCAAGGAAATAGAGAATAGGTTCAAGCAAGTATAAATGTAAGCTACCCCTCAAATGCTTCAATTATGGTGAGATAAGACATTTTTATAATAAGTACCCTCATAAGTATAAGAAGGATGATGATGAAGAGCATTACCAAGACCATGATGATGGAAAGATATCTCTCAAGTTTGATAAAAGCAAAAAAGGGATTCAGAAGGGCTGATAACAAGATGAAGTACTTGAAAGACAAGAAGAATCTCTACACTAAAGAAGATTGTAGCTCATCAAATGAGAGTGAAGATAGTGACTCATAATATGATCATGAACATGATGGTTCTACTAAAGATGGATCTCTATTCATGGATAAGGAAGGAAGTTGATCATAATAAAAGGAGTCTACTTGGAGTGATTTAGATGATGATGAAGATGAGGTGGAATATGAGACTATATTGACTAATGCTCATGAAGAACTGAATATTGAGAACAAACTCAATATGAAGATGAAATATAAACTCAAGGAATTTGAGGAGTAATTCATTGTGTTTGAGGTAATAATGGATGAATATGCTAAGGAGCATGAAGATATGGTCAAGAATCTTAGTTGTCAATTATAAATTTTGTATACAAGCCTAAAATCTAAATAAGATGAATGTGAAAGGTATGTAATTGAAAGTTAGTCATTAAAATCTGAGTTAGAGAAGGTATCTAGTAAGGTAATGTCATTTTCAGAAATTGAAAAGATATCAAGTGATATAAACAAAATTCTGAATGAACGAGATATTGGTCCTGGATACAAAGAAAAATCAAAGAATGGAACTCAAGACAAGATGAAGATTAATGTGAACAAGGATAACCAGCCTTTGAAGACAAATTATTAGACAAGGAATGAAGGTGTTGGAATAATAAATACAAATTAGATCAAACAATGAAATGCCATGAGGTATGAAAATTTTAATGGTTACTATTATACTTTTAATCAATTTGGGAATATAACTAGAGAATGTGAAAGACATGTTAAGAGTGAATTTTCATGAAACTATGATGGGGGTCATTAGTCAAAATGTGTAAGCAAGATTGAGTGTCTCAACTATCATGATGTGGGATAGTTTATAAAATGTTATCCATTTAAGGTAAGATAAGTTGAGTTTGCTTCAAAAGATATTGAGTTCTACAGTCGTTATAAACTAGGACACATTGTAATATTTTATCCAAATATGGTAAGGTAGAATTATCTTTTTACAAAAAGTATGGTGTGCTTCAATCGTGAATAGAGAGGTCACATTTCAAGGTTCTACAAGCAAAGGCCTATAAGTTAGAATAGGTTCAATCAGGTTCCTAGAGTACATGGAATAAGACAATTTAACTCATGGAGACAAAATTTAGTAAGGACTTATGATGAGTCTGCAAGTCTAAGTAATATTTTTGCTATGGTGTAGAATGCTTCAAAAGTTGAAGAGTCCCAAGAGGTATCATTGTCTAGTCATGTTGAGAATGAAGAGACTAAGCTCAATGAGAAGACCAAGGTACTACTTAAGGCTAGTTCTAAGGTAAGTATGGATCTAAGTGAACATCCTACTATTGTTGAGCAAGCTTCATGTAAAAAACATCAATTATCTATACCTAGTGATGAGATTCCAAGCTACAAGGAGGATTCTTCAGATGAAGAGGTATGCCATGAATCTATATTGTCTCCATGTATTGATAATCCAATCATAGAAGAAAAGGAGAATGTTGTAATAGTTGAGGAAATTTCTTCTCTAAATCTAAAGAATTAAAAAAAAAAAAACTATAAGTGTCATTTGGGCAAGGAGGAAGAGGAATATGAGGAGTTATTTTTTTATTTTAGAGCATTAAGGTATAGAGGGTGTCTCTATCTATGCTTCTTAAGAGACTCCTTTCAAGTGGAGAATCAAGTGTTATTTTGGTATTCTTGAATGGTCCTAGAATACTAGAGTTGAATGTTCTCAATTGGAATAAGTATGTCTAAATGGAAAATATGTTGAAGTAATGTCATGATGTTGATAATTGTATATGTAACTAGTCTCCAAGGTAGATTGAAGGTTCACAAATGACAAAGGAGGATTTGTGATTTATCAAGTAATATTTTTTCATATAAAGGTATATTAACCTTATTATAGCATGATCTAGGTGGTTTTGTGATTTGAAGGTTTGTTGAAGTCAAATTGAAGATTTTTGTTTGCTCTCAGGTTTCCTAGTTCATACTTATGAGTATGCAAGTTCTAAAATGGGTTATAGGAAGTTAAGGTTACCAATGGTGTGGAAGCTCAAATATTCATCTCAAAGTTTGTAATGGTTGTCTCCAAGTGTATTAAACATTTTAGAGGTGAATGTTGACTAGAAGGTGTTGTGTTGACTTTGTTTTGAGATTTTAGGGTTTTGGGATATGCTAAAAAAGTGGTTTGCATTATGAGTTGAGGTCTTAGGCTTATTAATATGTTGAATGGACTAAATGGGTTTTCAAATAAATCTTCACATATATTTTAGGGTTTTTGGTTCTCATGTTATTTAAGCTTTTATCAAATTAGAGGCCTAATTAGGTAGTAGGTTTGTGAAGGAAGTATAATGTAGAAGATGAGATAGTTGTTTCACATTTTTGTCCTTAAGGGGAAATATGATATTACTATATATATAAAGTTTTAGGTCTTGAATATGTGTCTACAAAAATTTGTGGGATCTGCAAGTTTTAGGTAGAGTTATAAAGAAGCTAAACAAGCCTATCAAGAAGAAGAATTCTTTTGTTTAGTTTCTCCAAAGGAGAAAAGCATGAATGTTTCAAGGTGAGTTATTATGTGTGTTTAGAATATGTTTCCTTATTGATGAGTGGTATGATGCTCTATTGGTGGTCATGGAAGTGTCTTGAGAAAGAAGGTTGGTAAGCTTGCATGGTGGTTCCTAATCGTGTGTATAGGTCTGAAGATGCTAAAGTGATGAGATTGCTTAGAGATCTTGGAGGGAGTCTCTCTTAGATGTTTATTGATGTGTACCATCATATTTTTGTGTTTTTGTGTGTTTTTTCATCATTGGGTATAGTGATTTATTGAAGAGAGTGTTGGCATATAGCAAGAGGATGTTGTCAAGGCAAGTTGAAGTAGGCTCATGGTAAGGGTGAGTTTGTATCATGTTTCTAAGATGGTCCTTTCCTATTTTTTAGTATTTTTAGGTCCTCAAGATCATTTGGTTCCCACTTTTTCATTGTGTAAAAGGGGGAGAAAGTTCTTATTGTGTGAATACTTAAAGAGAGAGAAGGTGAGTTGTATATTGCTATATATGTTATTTGTTAACATCAATGACAAAGGGGGAGTTTGTTGGAAATTTGTAAATGATGTCATGGTGATTTCATGGAGGTGTCCTTATAAGTGGATGAAATACTTTGATAGCTTAAGTAATAATGACAAAGTGTGTAATGTGCTTGTACTAGTGTGCTTAAAGGAGGCTCAATTGATCTTTAATTTTGGCATGATTAAAGGTGTCCAGGGATGACTATGATGATTGGAGCATGTGTAAGAGGTCCATAAGATGTTTTGGAATTCATCTGGTAGTCCATAGTTCTCATGTAGACACTTTGGGTCTAGTGGTAGAAATTTTGAGTAGGCATTTTGATGACATCACCATTAACACGTGTGAATGAGTTAAGGGGAGTTGGTCATATGGTTGTGATCATAGTAGTCCCTAGTTATTTTACACCAAACCTCAAATCATGCATTGAATCATGGTCAAAGATATAAGGGTGAAAATTTGGTTACTCAAATATAATTCACTATGTTCCCATACTTAGCCAATTTTTCAATATGGCAAGAAGATTTGAGTGAGCATTTTGACGATGTTATATATTGCACATGTGAAGGTGTTAATAGAAATTGATCATATGGGTTTGTTTAGTTTTATGCATATTTGATTTGAGATAATTCCAAATCATGCATTGAAGCATGAAAAAAGTTATGTAGGATCAAAGTTGGCCTCTTAGGTAGGTTTTGACATAGTTGGCACTATGACAAATGTTTTTGTGAAGGTATTTTAATGGTGTTATATCTCACACGTATGAAGGCTTCAAGAGTAGTGTGTCACATGGTTAAGTTACCTTGTATGATGAGATCATCTAAAAAAAATTTGAGATCATGCATTGAAGCACATAAGAAGATATGAAGGATTAAAAATGGTTACTCATACATATTGAAAGGGTTCCCATACTTAGTCAATTTTGAAAGAGTTAAAGCTCGAGCAAGATCAATGGTGTGTATTGCTCCAAGAAATTATGAAGCAATGAGATGAGGATAGTTTCATGATGTTTAATGACTAAGAGGTATAGGATAAGGATCCAATGGTGAGTGGGTGATCGTACATATTGATCAAATGGTGAACATTGATCGTTAAAGACCTGGTTGATCCACAAAGATCATTGAAGCATGTGGAGTCAACCTTTTAAGATTATACAAGATGAGGTCAAAGTGACAGAGGTTTAAAATTTGAGCATTGGTGCCTATGTGTTAAATATAGAACAAGATCGATGGTGTGTATTTGATTTGAGCTGAGAGGACATGAGATTTGAGCAATGTGTTTGAAGTTTAACTGTGATTGTTTGAATCCAAATATTTGAATTTAACATAGGGAAAAACCAAAGCTCTGTATTTTATCCATATATTTTGATACAAGTTAATTTTGCTAGTGATGTAAAAAGCAAATATTAATAGGACTCCATGGTGCAACTAAAAAACCTAATTTTAAGATATGGAAGAGTGTAAAATCAAATATATAGTGATCCAAAGTTGACTTTGTTTTTTTATATGTTCTGTAAGGGACCTGAGAAGATATGTTGAGCTTATTTTGATATTGTTTCAATATATCTTGGTGAATTGGATATTTTCAAGTATTATAGACTCTATGAGGATGATTTTTGTGAATTTTGAAGGTTTGAAAAATCATATAAACTATAAATAAAGGTTTTTAAGTCAATTGTGTTTCTATTCATTAAGACTATCTGTAAAGAGAAGTATTTAAGCTAATTGGGCTTTAACAAAAGATTGTTTAGGTGACTAATCATTTGAAGATGTCTTAGGGGACATAAGGAGTGGACCCATATATTTTAAAGTGGTCTTGTGTTATTATTTTGTTTGATGATGTGCTAAATGGGTGAATAAGTCTCCATGAGACCGATAAGAACTATAAGGACCTTATTAAAAGGTATAGTTGCTCAAGTGTGACCCATGTGACATGCCTGAAGGGTGAAGGCATGTATTGTGGCTAAAAAAGATTATTATGGACTTGATAATTCATGATTTCTCTATATATAGTGAAACCAAATGTGTTCGGTTCTAGATTTAGTAAGTGAGAGACTTTAGTGTGGAAGATTTGAGAGAGTTGGAGAGTGAAGGAA
Organism: Torreya grandis; assembly: GCA_037957365.1. Taxonomy (NCBI): domain Eukaryota; kingdom Viridiplantae; phylum Streptophyta; class Pinopsida; order Cupressales; family Taxaceae; genus Torreya; species Torreya grandis. Next base: position 8,900 of record JARHVA010010783.1, read on the forward strand.
ACTAGAGGAGAATGAGAGTGCCTAGATATTGGGTTGATGAGTAGAGGATATTAATGATTATGTGTTTGATTTGTAAATCATGTGTTTATTGATAGTGTAGTGTTATTTTATTTTGAAGTTGTGTGAATAGATCTGAGTGTGCATATGAAGATTATTTGAGTGAAGAAGGAGAGAGATTATGGCATGCCTATGTGAGAGGCTTATTTGAGAAAGAGAGAGAGTTTATGAAAGGATAAGATAAGTAGAGGTCCATCATCATTTGTTGAAGACATGAATTATAAGGTGGAAATGTTCTTCTCAAGGAGGGTCTAAAGGACTTGATCTTCCTTAGGGGTAGTTGCTCCTTGTGAAATAGGGTTTCACTAAAGACCTTTGATCATAAGGATTTGATCAAGGTTGTAATTCAAAATAATTTGAATAAAGGTCCCTAATAATAATTAATTGATCAATCTATTATTTGTGATCATCTTATAGAATAATAGTTTATGTGTTTGTAGGCTTGACAATGGGTTTTATTCCCCAAGAGGCTCTCTTGCATAGATCTTGTGTTGTGTATGTGATCTCCCATTATGTTCATTGTCCACTAATATGAATTATTTTTATTCTTCATGAATGATTGAATTGCATTTTCAAGTATTTTCAAGGGTTTATAAATTAAATTGGATTATTTTCCACCATTGATTCACCCCCCCTGAGTGGATTATAAATTTAACAATAGACACACTATCAAATATTCATTACATATCCTCTACAATCCTTTGATGGTATAAAATACCTCCTTATTATTAATAGTATGATATTTCATTTTCATCTCTATCCAATCCTCTAACAACCAATTAGGTTTAAAAGATTGTTCTTAAACAAGCCTCTTACTCATACACCTCTTCGTTAGCCATACATAATTTACTACTTACATTGACCACATAATATACATTATAACACATTATAATTAATAATAAATCATTAAATTATGTCAAACATTAATCAAGTAGACCAAATCCTTCATTAGGTCTCATGGAGACCTAATTTCATTATGCCTATTTTAGGACATGTTACCTTATGAACCCTTCAAACACTCTACACCTTTATAAAAGGCATAAAGTTTCCATAAAATAGTTAAATAGGTCTTATCCAACATCATATAAACACATTGACACCTTTTTAGGTCCAACCACCACTTGAAACACTCCATTAGCAATCTTCACATTAGGTCATTAAACACATAAAAAGTCTATATTGAACAATTGAAGATAATGCATCATTTATCCACACAACCATGATAATAAATCACTTATAAAAAAATTAAACTACCTTCATAATATCACCATATGCATTAGACACTTCATCTCAAGGCATAGATCCTAGAAAACACCTTTGCAACTTTCTCACTCAAAACTACTAGTTTTCCTTAAAGATTAGTCATGGTGACTCAGACCTCCAACACTTGTATATACACTTTCAATGAATTGTGATACATTTAGATGGTAATATGAGATATATATACCATCCTAAAATAAAATTATCACATGGTATAGTGTCAACTATTGTTCATACAAACCAATCTCATGACCTTATATCTCATTATCTTATCTAAACTAGATAGGTAAAATTTTAAGCAACATTTTCACCATATTCACTAAAATCAAAAAATTATAACAAAAATTAACATGTCTTAAAATTATTTAAAAACATTTCTATGCACTTGGTTTCATAATTCTATCATGAAAACACATTCCTATTCATCTTCTCATTGCTACCTGGGTTTTTCATTATTTGCACCATTAGGCAAATGGCTAACTTGGTTTTTTGGTTTAGTAAACTTGTCCAAAAACCTTCATGGAAATGAAACATGATTCTCTACCTTCTTCCTCTATCTATTTTCTTACTATGTCCAATGCAAATTTTGACTTCTACAATAACTTCTTCAAAAACAATCCTATAAATCAATATTTTCTCTCTCCTCTCTCTAACTAATACCACCTAGAGGTACCTCGGAGAGTCAAATAAAATATAAAATATCTTACCTAATAATATTAATCCATTATATGAATTTTTGAGAAACATATTTAATAATGGGTGTTTATTATGGTTTTAAGAGGGTTGAAACCAATTTCCCTTCTTAATGATCATTCATAAAGTATAGCCCCTCAATCTAGAAAATAATTCTTGTAATTTTGAGATATGAACCTTCTCCAAATACCATGAATTTCATAGGTTCCCATGAAATTTTTTATGAGCTGATGAGCACAAGAAAATCTTTCTCAGGTTGATAACCCTTCATTTTGAGTGCTTGAGAGACCTCCAAACAACTTTTCATGATTTATCCTTCAAATTAGAACCTAAAAATTCATGAACATGCTTAAAATAACTTAAATAACATTTTTAAATTCTCACCTACTAAAAATTTACTTGTAAATTGATCTTGATACCCCATTAGGCCATGTAAGGTTTTTAAAAAGTCTAGATGTAAACCTAGATTGAAGGTCTTACCCCTATAGGATCACCTTGAAGTTATCATGAGTGTTATAAAGCTTAAAATACATGATAAAAACCTCATAAAACCACTCATGCTTGTGTGTACTCATATCACCAAGACACCATGATCATGCCTTCTCACAAGGTCTCTTCATGCCATGACTACTTAAGCACTTGACCTCAATGACCTATTACCTATACATTTGTCAATAAATGAAAAAAGATAACAACACTCATAACTAATTTAATAATCTATTTCACACTACATAAATCTATTTCTCATAATATTTTCACAACACACACTACCAAATGGCCTTGCTCAAAACAACACTCTTATAGACCTACTTGTTATCATACATTCACAAGAACCTTCAATGACAACACTGACAACTTCAAGATGACCTAAACCTTGACATCATCTTTGAAATCAAATAACATAAAATACAATTCTCAACAATATTACCTTGTCATATCATGCACCCTCAATTAGCACTCACCAAGCACCTTGACATCAATGATAACAACATGCCAACAAATTCCCCTTTTTTCATTGATGATAACCACTATCAAAAAAATTTGTCAACAAGCAACTTCTCCCTTATTCTAAAATATCTCCCATTTTGACATAAATGACAAAGTTATGTCTACAACTCCTTGGATCACACTTCTTATAACCAAAACACTCAACACACATGATTATGAGTTTATGAGTCATAATACAAACATGTTCCCCTATCTCCATGCATACCTTATTGGCACTACTCACGTAATTTTGGAGCTAATGAACCACCTAATTAGCTCCCCTTAAGTACTTAGCTTGATAAATGACTATTAAGGGTAGGAATTACACCCAATTACTTTCTTAGGTGTTCAAATGTTTCCTTTGGAAGTGGTTTTGTCAAAATGTGTACAATCTAATCTTGTGTATAAACATATTTAAGTATGGCACTTTATTTACTTGATCTCTTAGAAAATGATACCTAATGGGAATGTGTGTAATACTTGATTGCATGATAGGGTTATTTAAGATTCTTACAATACTTTTATTATTATAATAGATAGTACTAGTATCATCATACTCCACTTTTTAGTCTTTTAAGGTCTATCTCATCCATAGGACCTGAGTGAAACATGAATCTAATATAATATACTCAACTTCATAAGTGGATAATGCTAAAAATGATTATTTTTTATTTATCCATCAAACTAGGCACCCACCTAAGAAAAAATCTCCTCCACTTGTACTCTTTCTATCATCTAGACTTCCTACCCAATATGTATCTATATAGGCTATCAAAATGAACTCTTTTCTCATTAGATACAACAACCCAAACTCCATAGTCCCCTTGAGATATTTGAGTATCCTTTTGACTACTTATAGATGAATTTACTTTGGATCTACTTGAAACCTTTCCACAAGACCTACTTCTTATATGATGTTAGGTCTAAAGGTAGTGATATATAACAAACTTTAAATCATTTAACTATATGATGTTTGATTTACCTTTGGAGACTCATATTCCTTACTCAACTTACACCCTATGATCTTAGGTGTACTAACTAACTTGAAATCTTCCATCTCAAACTTCTTTAATATATCTCTTATGTACTTAGATTGTGAAATGAATATACCATTTTCATATTGAGTAATTTGTAACAAAAAAAATAATGATGGTTCTCCTAATATGGACATCTTAAACTCTTTCTTTGTCACCTCTGCAAAGGCCTTGGTCATGTTGTCATTGTTTCCGCTAAATATGATGTCACCCACATAGACAAAAAGTATCAATTGATGGTCATCTTTTATCTTTATGTATAGATTACCATTTGTAACTCCTCTTTTAAATCCTTGGTCTAATAGATACCTACCCAGCCTAGCATACCAAACTCTAAGAGCTTGCTTTAGGCCATAAATGGAATTTTTAAATATGCAAACATAGTCCTTCTCACTTTATAGTGATAACCCATCAAGTTTCTCTATGTATACATCTTATTCCAAGTTTCCATTCAAAAAGGGAGATTTTACATCCATTTGGTACACCTTGACTCCTTTAAATCCTCCATATGCTAGAAATAATATGATGGCCTCCAATATTCCTACTGGTGCAAAGGTTTCCTCAAAGTCTATACCTTTAACTTGTTCATATCCCTTGCATACAAATATAACCTTATTGCTAATGACATCTTCATGTTGATTCAACTTGTTTCTAAACACCCATTTTGTGCCAATGGCATTCTTGTCTTTAGGCCTAAAAAGTAGTTCCCAAGTCTCATTCTTCTCTATTTGTTATAACTCCTCATTCATATAACCTATCCAAAATTTATATTTGATTACTTCTACAAGGTCATTATGTTTAATCTTGGATAGTAAATAAACATTCTCTTGATTTACTTTAATCATCAGTCCTATCCTTGTTTGCATACCAACATCCTTATTTCCAACTATTTGTCATTTAAGATGATCTCTTTGAATCTATCTTAATAGGAATTTTGAATCTTGTCTTTCCTCAAATTATTATTCTTACTCATCAACCTCTATATTCTCCTCTTAATTTTTGAATTCCAAATTCTCTAATGTATACTTTGACTATGAGTGTGATTTTCTTGTGTCATCAATCTTCACATTGATGTTTTCCACTATATTTTGTAATCTCTTGTTATAACATTTATAGGCTAAGCTCACTAATGAGTATCCTAAGAATGTACCTTCATTATATCTAGAATCAAATTTTCATAAGTCTTCATCACCTCTTTTGATGAAACATTTTCTCCTAAACACTCTAAAGTGTTCCACATTAGCAGGTCTACCTTTTTACAGTTCATAAGGAGATTTGTTACCATTAGTATATATCTATATTATATTTAAAATATATATTGAATTTATAAATACCTCTCTCTAATATCCATAAGATAATCTAAATTCATTTATCATAATTCTTTCCCTCTCTTTAACTGACTTATTCTTTCTTTCCACTACCCCATTATGTTGAGGTGTCCTCGCTATTGAGAATTATATACTTATTCCATAAACCTAATTGAAGTAATCAAAGTCATTAGAAAAAAAACTCCTCCTCTATAATATCTTAGGTAATTTATCTTCCCATTATTTTCATTATCAATAAGGGCTTTGAATGCCTTGAACTTATCAAGAGCTTCTGAATTTTATTTCAAATATGTTACCCAAGTCATTCTTGTGTAGTCATCTATGAGTAACATGAAGTTAATATTTTTGGAACCATAATGAATGAGAGGGGGTGAATCATTCTTCAAAAAAAATTATTTCAATTCCACTTAATCAATCATGAATCATTCAAATAAGTATATAGATCTAGCAAGCAAAATAAACTATCTATATAAGCATGAAACATAAGAACACATCATATATGTATGAAAAACTTAAGGGGAAGAAAAAAACATATATATGCAAATGGAATATTATCCTATAATAAAAAAATAAAATTGATTGAATCACCAAATCCACATAGAACACCAACCCCAACTAGCCAAGCACCTGCTTGACTAGGCTTTTACAAGCACCCACTTACAAGGAGACACCAACCCCTTAGATGACTCAACACCAAATCAGTCACCTGATTTCTTTGATCACCTTTAGAAAACTATTTCTCAACCAATATATGATGAACATACATTCATAACTTCACACTCTTATTCCTCTCAAACTGACTTCTAGGCCTCTTCACTCAACTATGTCTCTTCAAGACTTATTAGGTCATATTGTGTACCAAATTTAGATTTGAGAAATATTACCAAACTTAGTAATAAAAAACTAAAACCTAATGAAAATAATAAGAATGGATAAAAGAGGTAAATAATAATAAATAGATAATTCTTACCATCCTTTTTACCTCCTCATGCCTCCATTCTATGACTTGCATTTAAATTTTTTGATGTACAAAAGTTGAATTATTGGATTTCTTGCTAAGTCTTGACAATGGCTTCCAATGGTTGGATGTGGTTTATAGTGGCTTAGATGAGTGATAAAATGCTATTATGGATGCAATGGTAGTATCAAAATGATGGATTGATGGATTTATAATTTACTTATAATTTCTAATTAGCTTGGCCATGGCCCAAACATGGCCTTTTATAGAATAATGGAGGGAATTTTAGGGGAATTTGAAACTATATAGAAGTCTAGTTTAGAGACTTATAGATTCTTAGAGGAACTTCTCTAGTTATATATAATTATCAATTAGTTTAAGTAATAATAGGGGGATCAGATGGGAGTTAATTAGGTTTAGGATTCATAGGGATGTAGGAATGGCTAGGGTGGTAGGGTAGGTAGAGTGGTAGTTGGATAAATATGAATTTTAAACTAGATAGTTGGTTTAGGGAGTAGGTTAGTAGGTAATATACTCTATTAGGGGTTTAATAGTGAAATTAAAAGTTTTTATAATGGGGTAAAAGTTTATGGGATATAGGAATGGGATGGGGATTATTAGGCCATTAGTTATTTTAGCTAGGAAATGTAGGAATTAGACTAAATTAGCATCAATTAGTATAATTAATGGGGTGAGCATAATTTAGTGTATACATTTTCCCCATATTTAAAAAGACATCATGATTGGAAGGAGTAATGGTCCTTCAAATAAAAACCATGGTGTTAGACAGTGTCAAATATTAGTATTATATGATGCACCCTCAAGGGAGCATATAGGGAAAAATCAACCTAGATGGCCACTCAAATAGACTTGCCAAGGTGGGATAATACAATAATTTCAATGGGATTATGATGCTCCAATTGATCAAATAGATTCACCAAAAGTAATTATTGAGTAGATCAACTAATGGCTTCTAGATAGATGACAAATTTCTAGAAGTTGTCTTTATTGATAGAACAAAATTAACTAAAATAAGATGGGTTCAAACTAATGATAAGTCTTGTAGTAAGGGCACATGCTAGGGGAAGCTCAAAAATGGATGATATTGATAATGATGGTTTATTGGGGAGAAAGAGATACTATACATAAAATGTAGGGCTTAAAACTAATGTATGATTATTGAGTGACTAATATGAGGATGAGATGGTAATGAAGGAGAAATGGTGGTTGAGAAATCCCTGCACGTAAAAATTAGAACTAGGTGTTGCCTACATAGTCCTAAAAGACCTTAGGCTAATTTAGTTCTTGATGTAGGATAAGATAGAAGATAAAGGGTTAGTTATTTCATTCCCCAGATAATGTTCGAAGATGATTAAGACTGATTAGTTAGGGATAATTGGTTGATTGTGTTGTTCCCAAAATATGTCTCTTGTTTTTATGGACAACATGCCAATCATTTTCGTCCTTTAGGCCAAAATAGTCTCTTTATTTCATTCAAAATGTTTTGAGTAGTTAAGTTTTTCAAATATTCAAGCCTTTTCAGCTAAGGAAGTCACAGGTTCAATAGGCAAGCTTTCTTAGAAGGAAGTTCAAAACACTTAAGGTATTTTCTTAGTGTTTTAAGGATGGTTCAACACTGAGGTTCAATAAAAAGACTTAACAATAGGCTTAAAATAATTAGAATGAACCATTGAACCATTGAACCTTGCCTTCGCAAGGTTCAAATGTTCAACGAGTTCAAAGGTTCAACATCTTTAACGGACTTAAAGAATAAAAGGATTCGAAGAGTTAAGATTCAAATATTAAACCATTGAACCTTGAACTTTAAAAGGTTTAATGAGTTCAATGGACTTAGAGAATGAAAGGATCGAGAGAGTTTGAAGCTTTAAAGGATTTAAAGAAATAGATCTGAACCGTTGAACCTTGAACTTCAAAAGGTTCAAAGGTTCAAAGGTTTAAAGGGTTCAAAGAGTTCAAAGTTTGAGAAAAAGATTCAAGTAAATGGATGAAGCAGAAGATTATAGAAAGAGGTTCAACCAAATGGTTCAAAGAAATGGTTCAACTGAAGAAGAAAACCAAGTGAACATGGCCCTTTACAAAACATTGAATCACTGAACCATTGAATCATTGAACCATTGAACCTTTGAACCAAAAGAGTTAAAGGTTCAAAGGCTAAAAGTGGTTCAAGTGACTAGTGACATCCCCATGGACATCAAATTTAGGGTGATGGAATAATTGTTGATTTTCAAAAGACTTGAGAACAAACTTAGCGACTAGCCAAGAAACGATCCAAAGAAGCTAGCTGAAAGAGAGAAGATAACCCCGCGAGCTCAGATCACTAGGAAGAGACAAAACATGGTAAGGAAGGAGGGAATAGCTATAGAAAGTCCAAAAATATTTGTAGAAGAGTTATTCTAAGTAGGTGGAATAGTCCACTAGGTGGACATCAGAAAGAACAAACATTTAAAGGTGCGGCCTATTTTTTTGTATTAAGTAAAGGCGAATAGACAGTTGTGTAAGCATCATAAAGAAGAATAGACAACCCATGCTTAGGAGGAGACATTTGAGATGATTCAAAATGCCAAAGTCAAGGCTGATGAACTATTCTAGCATGGCCCTTTCATAGATATTCAATGCATTCAATTCAGCATGGGTTATTTTCATGAAAACAAGCACCCAAGTCTTTCTTGTGATGCTATATATTGTAATCTCTCATTTTGTATAAGGGAGATCTCTATGTTATCAGAAGTGAAGCTCTGCCCAAAATGAAATTCATCCCTGAGACTTTGAGCTCATACTGTTAATCATATTTTGTTAAGTGAATGTGAAAGCAAGTGACCTTTCAAACTTTGTGTTGAAATAGCTTGTGTCATTTAAGAAATTGTTGTCTTTTTCCTAAATACATTCTTGTCCATTTAATCAAACAAGTAGAACAAGTGGAAATGAGCTGAAAGATGTCCTGAAGCTAATTGTGGGAGACTTTGTGCTACCATAATTGTCTTCAATTTGTGTTTTGTGTAAAGGATACTAGAGAGACTTTGAGCTCTCTTTATCCTTCATAATCCTTTACTCTATTGTAGTTTTAGGTGGAGACTTTGGACTATGCTTAATCCTACGATGTCCTTCATCCTAATCAGTGAGAGAATAAATGAAAGACTTTATGCTTTCATAGATTTCTTGTGGTTACAATTACTATCTAGGAAGTCTTCCTCTGGTTTTTTGAACATTATTTCTGAAAGAAGAGAACTGCCTTTAGTAATTACCTAGGAAGTCTCCTCTATTTTATGAACATCATCTCTAAAAAAAGAGAGATGGATGGTATGATTTCACCCCTATGTTTATTTTTAGCTTATATATATATATATATATATATATATATATATATATATACTATAGTTATAGGGAACCTCCCCTTACTGAGAGGAGAGATTTGTCTCATTTTGGCTGTGGTCACCACACCCATTTTGCCATATAAATATCCTTATGATGTGGTTGATATACCCATTTTTCCATCAGTCAGTTGATGATTAAATATTCACCCAACAATTTTTGGTGACTCCACTAGGGATGAACAAGTAATTTTGATCTTTTTCTTGTAGCTCTATGCCAATAGTTTTTGGTCACTCCACTGGGGATAGAACACAGACAGCTCCATGCCAACAATTTTTGGTTACTCCATTGGAGATGAATATGTAATTTTGATATTTTTCTAGCAACTCCATGCAAACATTTTTTTGGTGAATCCATTGGGGATAGGACACAGACAGCTCCATGCCAATAGTTTTTGGAGACTCCATTGGGGATAGAACACAGACAGCTCCATGCCAATAGTTTTTAGCAACTCTATTGGGGAAGGACAAGAAGTTTAAAGCCTCAAGCTTCAAATTGAATTAGTTCCGATTCTTTTCCATTTTCATTTCACACTTTGGCTGATCTACTGTATACTTGAAGCAAGAGAGCTTGAGGTATTGTTGACCTTGTATTTGAGTTGGTGTAGCTGAGTAATTTTAATATTTTTCCTCCACCATCTCACCTTCAGCAAACGAGGAGTTTTACTCCTATGAATATCAGGTCCCCAATACCAAGCAAAGCTTCTCTTTCCTCTACTAGCAGAGCTTTGTCTATACATATCCCATAGAGATTTGTTATCCCTCCTTTCAACAGTCATATCATGGCAGCTCAAGGCCCCTGGGCTAATACTTTTGGTCCTATAAATCTAACCCCACCTTTACATGAACTACCCCATAGTTCAAGAAAGAATTTTCCCAAGTTCTATGGTGATGGGAGAGTTCATCTTGATGAACATATTATAGCCTTTTGCATAGCCTGTGGTGTGATAGGCATTGAATATGAAGACATAATGGTTAGACTGTTTGTGGAAACATTGCAAGGTACTGTTATAGACTAGTTTTATCATCTACAAGCACAAACAATGACTGAATGCAACACTCTCAAGGTCAAGTTTGAGGCTAGATTCAAACATGCAAAAGATGCACATGCCCTATTAGCCCAACTTACACAAATGAAGGAGTCTCATGAACCCATGAGAGACTTCATTTCTAAATTTGACAAGCTAAGGAATAGGATTCTTACAATTTCTCAGTTGACACTTGAGAATCTTAAATGCTTCTTCATCAATTCTCAGCTTCTTAAAGTGAGTTTTCTGTTGAGGTTAATGGCCATATAGATCTTGTTGTAGCTTAGATTTTGTCCACTAAGGTTGAAGATGATCTAATCTTGGTAGGAAAGATAATAAGAGATCCTAATAGAAATAAATCTTCTTCATCTTCTAAATTTTTTTCTGCAAGCACCACTGATCCTATGGTGCAAAAATGAGCAAACAAATTGCTAGCTCTAAAAAACCAAATGGCACAAGGGATGTCTACTCCTCCTTCTTATCAGGATATACCAAGAAGGATGTTTCCTAACCATTCATATCAGGGCAATTCTACCAAAAATCAAGGGTAACTAAATCACCTTCCTCCCCCACCAAGGAAGCTTGCCATTGAAGTAGTACCATCTAACTCAACAGTTGGTTATCTTGAAACTGGAACAATTTTTCTTTCCAACCTGAGTTGAACCAAGAACATGACGTTGATCTCCTTATAGAAGACCAAGAAGAATCAGTTGGTGACTCCAACATTGGTTTCCTAAATTACCAGGATGAAGTAAGAAGTAAAGGAAAAGTATTTGATGGATCATATGTTGTATTTAGCAAGTCCTAAAACTAGTCAGCTCAACAAGCTGATAAAGGAAAAATAGGGGAAGAATCTCAACCAACAATTTCAATTGATAAACAAGGAACTTCATTGCCTTTCCAATCAAAGGACCCGATGATCAACAAAAAAGTAAGTACCTCAAACATCCTTGCACCTTTTGCTTCAATTTCTCAGACCAGTACCACACCCAGTAAAACCTACAATGATGGACTTCCTTTCTTTGTTCCTAGTTCTTTTTAGTCATTTGATATAATCGACCATACTAGGAAGACCAAAATTCAAATGTCTGAGTTTGAATATTTGCAGGCCAACCTTGAGTAGTTGGATAGACTCGTTGAATGCATCAAGAATAAAACCATTTCTGCAGGACAAGATATTTTGAAAGTAACTCATGATCCCCCAAAGACCACATCCACTCAAAATAATCTTGTCATCACTCCTATAGCTACCCCTAGAAAGATAAAACCATTTTTTGTTTCCCTATTGATAAATGGTCATTAGCTGGACAATTGCATTATTGATTATGGTGCCTCTAACAATGTGATGCCCACCAAGGTGGCAGACTCTCTCAGGCTCACGGTAACTAAAATTTTTGGGATATGTTTCTCCATGGAAAAAAAATAAGTGCCACTTCTGGGATAGATCAAAGATGCCCAATTGACATTCACAGCCTTCCCAAATAAGAGGATTAAAATGATAGTCCTGGTGGCTGACGTTCCAACCTCTTACAACATTCTGCTTGGGTGAAAATTTTGCAAAGATGTTGGTGGAGAATTGAGCATGGACCTATCTAAGGTGAGAATCCCTATCAAGGGTGTCATGCAAAGGCTACTTCTTGAGAAGGAATCAAAGTACATTGTCACTCAAACTTTAGCCCCTAAAGCTCAAATTCTATTTGAATCTTCAGGCATGGGTAATTACTTTTTGTCTACAAAAGATGGTTCTATTTCATCAAATGAAAGTTTTATAGGTGAAAATCCAAAGAATTAGACAAGACATCAGAATAATTAGTAGGGTGTAGTATAGATGAAAAAGTATCTTCCCTTCCTAATGAATTTTTTTTTGAAAGAAGATCAGATTTTCATGATGTTTGGATTCTAGAATTTGATGGCAGCAATTCTTCTACTGGTTCTAGAGTTGGAGTTATTTTAATATCTCCTCATGGAGATATTTTCCCTATGCATAAAAGTTTCAGTTCAACAACACCAACATCACTGAGTATGAATCTTTGTTACTCAAGTTGAAGGCTACTCAAGATAAAGGTGTTAAACAACTTCATCCCTGAGGAGATACTGAGTTGGTGGTTTGTCAGGTGGGGAACCTATATCAAACCAAGAATAAGAGATTGTAACATTATAAAAATTTGGTGTGGGATTGCATTGAAAGCTTTGATGCTTTTAGTATTTCTACCATGCCTAGAGAATTCAATAGTCGAGCAGATTCATTAGCCATATCTGCAACTCTCTTGGTCCCTCACCAAGATTTCAAAGAAGATAGGTACATTATTGAGTTGGTATTTTGACCAAGTGTACCTAATAATGAGAACCATAGGTAGGTATTTAATGGTGATAACCAAATCATTTCTTTTCTAAAATAGATGGACAGCTTTGAAAAGCTTCATTTTGAAGGCAGTGAATCTCCACCATGGGAATTAGCTCCAAAAACAAATTTAGAAACTGATGAAGAGTTCCTTCAGCTCAAAGGGAATAAAATTTCCAAAGGATTAGTTTATCTTGAGAAGCTATTCGATAAGCATGATAGGTTTATTAAGAAGCCACAAATGGATTCAAAATCCTCTAAGGATTTTGATCAAATAAATTTGAGTATAGAAAACAATCCCAAAATGGTCAACATTAGGAATTATTGTACCCTTAATGAAAAACTCAAATTTATCACTCTACTTCACCATTACATTGATGTTTTGGCATACTCTTATGATGATGTAAAATCTCTTAGACCTAAAGAAATTTAGCATGAAATACCTCTCAAGGTTGGGTCATTGCCTCACAAGTAGAAACAAAGGTAGTACAACCCCAGGATAGCAGGGACTATTATTTCTAAGATATAGAAAATGCTGAATGCAAGAATTATTTTCCCAATCCATCATTCCACCTAGATTGTGAACGTAGTTCCTATGTGAAAGAAGAATGGATAAATTCACCTATGTATTAATTTTAGAAATCTAAATCAGTCATCTTTAAAAGATAATTATCCCCTACCCATCATGGATCAGCTTCTGTAGACAGTGACTGGCACTGAGGTGTTATCAATACTAGATGGTTTTTTGGGATATAATCAAGTGGAGGTTGGTCAAGTAGACCAACATAAGGCCACTTTAACAACACCTTGGGGCACCTTTTCATATCACAAAATGCCTTTTGGCTTGATCAATACTAGTGCCACTTTCTAAAGAGCAATGGCTCTTATTTTCAAAAATGAAATGGGGAAGTTCATTGTGGTATACCTTGATGACTTGATAGTATTTTCTAAACATCATCTTGATCATGTGCATCATCTACAATAAGTGTTGGAGCGATGTTGACAAAATGGTATTTCTCTTAATCCCAAGAAGTCAATTTTTGGGGTTACATAAGGTAAACTTCTCGATCACACTGTATCACTAGAAGGCATAAAGATCAACCTAGAAAGAGTCAAATCTATTCAAGAGCTTGCTCTTCCTGCCAATAAGACTATAGTCCATTATTTCTTTGGAAAGGTGAATTTTTTATGAAGGTTCATTCCTGAATTCACAAAGAAGACTCACCACATTATCAACATGATGAAGGGCAAAGCTACTTTTAGCTGGACTGAAGAAGGCAAGTCAGCATTTCAAGACATTAAGGAAGCTATTACCCATGCCCCAATATTAGTTTGTCCTGATTACACCAAAGACTTCATGATATACAACTATGCTTCTAAACATATGCTCTCATCCATCTTGGTTCAATAGAATAAAGGTGTGGAGTCCCCCATATCTTTCATGAGTTGTCCTCTCAAAGCTCATGACCTGAAGTATTCAAACATGGATAAGCATGCTTATGCTATGGTAAAGATGGTAAAGCACTTCCATTTTTGCATCCTAGACTCACACATTGTTGCTTTGGTTCTTAATACAATAGTAAAGTCTATTTTAACTCAGTAGGAGTTTGGAACTAAAAAGGGCAATTAGATTGCTAAAATCTAGGAGTTTGATCTTCTTATCAAACCAATGAAGCTTGTGTGGGGAAGGGGTTTCTACCAATTAATTGCTGATAACATACCCAAAAAAATAGGGCAAGAAGAAATAGAGGTTAAAGGCATGCCTATAGTTCTCTTCATCACCATTATGAATGAGTGGTATTCCAATATTGCTCATTTCCTTACCTATGATGAGTGTCTTACCCACCTATCTTGTAAAGAAAAGAGGACTGTTAAGTTGAAAGCTACCAACTTTGTCATGTGGGACAATGGTTTATACAAGAGGAGCCTTGATGGGGTATTCCTTCATTGCATGGATAAGGTGCAATAAAACAAACTTTTGGAGTCTTTCCATACTTTGGCCTGTGGAGGACATTTTTATGTACTTGTGACTACCTATAAGATTATACAAGCCAGATAATATTGGCCTACTCTATTTCAAGATTCATATGCTTAGGTATGTAGATGTGAGTTGTGTCAATAGTTCATTAGCAAACCCAAGTTGGCAGTGTTACCTCTCAAGCCTGTGGTGATAGAAGAGCCATTTCAGTAATGGAGAATTCATTTCATTGGCACTATAAATCCATCTTCGAGTGATGGACATGATTATGTCCTCACAGCCACAAAATATTTTACCAAGTGGGTGGAATTCATTCCAGTCAAGCATGCTACTTCAGAAGTAGTATGTAATTTCCTCAAGGAAAACATCATTTATAGGTTTGGGGTCCCAACCAAGATTATAATAGACAATGCAACATGTTTCTCTTCTCATGAGATTACCCAATTCTATTACTATTATGGGATTATTCTCTCCCACTCTTTTGACTATTATCCACAAGGAAATGGTCAAGCATAATCAAGCAACAAGAATCTAGTGACCATTATCAAGAAGCTGGTAGATGAAAATCAGAGAACCTAGCATAAAGCATTGCTTGACGCTTTATGGGTAGATAGAATTACACCCAAGAGGGTGATAAGTATGTCCCCATTTCAAATTTTGTATGGTCTAAATGTAGAGATACCAATCACCCTAGAATTACCAGCATTGAAGTTGGAAAAGGTAGTAGAAGATTCAACTTTTGAAAGTTCCATCGACAAGAGGATGATGTGCTTGACTAAACTAAATGAGAAATAAACTATGGTAGTGGATTTTATTTCTACACATCAAAGTCTGGTAAACAGAATCTTTAACTAGAAAGTAGGGATCCATGATTTTTAGATTAGAGATCAAGTCTTATTGTGGGACAAGAGGAGAAAACCAAAAGGAATGCATAGAAAATTGGATTCATTATGGAGAGGCCCATTTTCCATTCATCATTTAAATGGTAAAAATAGTTTATTATTGAAATATCAAGATGAAACACCATTTGCTCTGCCTCATAGTGGGTAGCATCTAAAGCACTTCAATCTTTGAAGTATTAGATAAGTCCAGTTGTACATATGTATAGTTTTTGTATAGTTTTAGTTTTTTTTGTGTTGTTTATTTATTTTTGGTGCCTTTATTTTTGAATAGCATGACTCCATAGACCAATGGCATAGATGAAGGAAATAAGATTCTAGATTCTACTCCCTTTGATTGTTTCAAAATTTCAATCGATGGAAGTTCCCCAACTGGAGCTAGATGTTATTTCCAAAATCTATCACTTGTTTTTGTGGACAACATGCTGATCATTTTGGTCCTACAGGCCAAAATGGTCTCTTTCTTTCTTTCAAAATTTTTTGAGCAGTTAAGTTTTTCAAATATTCAAGCCTTTTTAGCTAAGGAAGTCATAGGTTCAACTGGCAGGCTTTCTCAAAGGGAAGTTCAAAATACTTAAGGTATTTCCTTAGTATTTTGAGGATGGTTCAATGCTGAAGTTCAATCAAAAGACTTAATGATGGGCTTCAAACAATTGGAATGAATAATTGAGCCATTAAACCCTGCCTTCACAAAGTTCAAAGGTTCAACGAGTTCAAAGGTTCAACAGCTTCGACAAACTTAAATAATAAAAAGATTTGAAGAGTTAAGATTGAACCATTGAACCTTGAACTTCAAAAGGTTCAAAGGTTCAATGAGTTCAATGAATTCAATGGACTTAGAGAATGAAAGGATCTAGAGAGTTTGAAGCTTTAAAGGATTCAAAGAAATAGATCTGAACCATTGAACCATTGAACCTTGAACTTCAAAAGGTTCAAAGGTTCAAAGGGTTCAAAGAGTTCAAAGTTCAAGTAGAAGCTTTGAGTGAATGGATGAAGTGGAAGATTCTAGAAAGAGGTTTAACTAAATAGTTCAAATAAATGGTTTAACTGAAGAATAAAACTAAGTGAATGTGGCCCTTTACAAAACATTAAATCTTTGAACCATTGAAACGTTGAACCATTAAACCTTTAAACCAAAAGAGTTAAAGGTTCAAAGGTTAAAAGTGGTTCAAGTGACTGGTGACGTCCCTATGGAAGTCAAATTTAGGGTGATAGAATAACCATTGATTTTCAAAAGACTTGAGAACAAACTCAGTGACCATCCAAGAAAAGAGCCGAAGAAGACAATTGAAAGTAAGATGATAGCCCTGAGAGCTCAAATCACCAGGAAGAGACAAAATGTGGCAAGGAAGGAGGGAACATCTACAAAAATTCCAAAAATATCTACAAAAGAGTTATTCCAAGTAGGTGGAATAGTCCACCAGGTGGACATCAGAAAGAGCAAACATTCAAAGGCACGACCTATTTTTCTACATTAAGTAAAGGCAAATAGACAACCGTGTAAGCATCATAAAGAAGACCAGACAACCCATGCTTAGGAGAAGACATTTGAGATGATTTAGAATGCCAAAGTCAAGGCTAATAACCTATTCCAACATGGCCCTTTCATAGATATTCAATGCATTCAATTCAACATGGGCCATTTTCATGAAAACAAGCACCCAAGTCTTTCTTGTGATGCTATATATTGTAATCTCTCATTTTGTATAAAGAAGATCTCTCTGTTATTAGAAGTGAAGCTCTACCTAAATTGAAAGGCATTCTTGAGATTTTGAGCTCAGACTATTAATTATATTTTGTTAAGTGAATGAGAAAGCAAGTGACCTTTCAAACTTTGTGTTGAAATAGCTTGTGTCATTTAGGAAATTGTTCTTATGTCTTTTTCCTAAATACAGTCTTGTCCATTTAATCAAACAAGCAGAATAAGTGGAAATAAGCTAGAAGATGTCCTAAAGCTAACTATGGGAGACTTTGTGCTACCATAATTGTCTTCAATCTGTGTTTTGTGTAAAGGATACTAGAGAGACTTTGAGCTCTCTTTATCCTTCATAATCCTTTACTTTGTTGTAGTTTTAGGTGGAGACTTTGGGCTAAACTTAATCCTACAGTGTCCTTCATCCTAATCAGTGAGAGAAGTAATGAAAGACTTTGTGCTTTCATAGGTTTCTTGTGGTTACAGTTACTACCTAGGAAGTCTTCCTCTAGTTTTTTTAATATCATTTCTGAAAGAAGAGAAATTCCTTCAGCAATTACCCAAGAATTCTCCTCTATTTTGTGAACATCATCTCTAAAAAAAGAGATATGGATGGTATGATTTCACCCCTGTATCTATTTTCAGCTTACACACACACACACACACACACACACACACACTATAGTTATAAGGAACCTCCCCTTGCTGAGAGGAGAGATTTGTCTCATTCTAGCTGTGGTCACCACACCCATTTTACCATATAAATCTCCTTGTGTTGTGGTTGATGTACCCATTTTGACATCAGTCAGTTGATGAAAAAATATTCACCCAATAGATTGGATGTTATGTGAGATAGTTGATGTTAGAAAGGGGGTGCTAATGGTCTCATATAGGACACAAGAGCCAAAATAGGGTCATTTACATCTTTTAACTTTGGTGATTTGAGATTTGAGGAAAGACCATAGATCAGATACCTAAAGCTTCCCATCATGGTGAGGGAGTCCAAGAGAACTAGAGGGAGGTAGATGTTGGACCTACGATGAGTAAAAAGACCCTAACTCTATGATTTTATTGATTTTTGTTAGTTTTAGAAAAAAATTGGATGGAGAAAAATTCTATCCAACTCAATCTGATAATATTACAACTATTGATTATGCCCAGAATTATAATATCATAATCTCAAGCTACATATTTGAAAGGTTGACACATATTTCAATACTAAAGTCCTTAGATGTGATATTACAATACCGTAATAGGGGACTTGTGGCCAAAAATGTGCACCAAATTTTAGATTTGAGTAATATTAACAAACATATTAATAAAAACCTAAAAACTAATGAAACTAATAAGAATGGATAAAAGAAGAAAATAATAATAAATAGAACATGCTTACCATCCTTTTTACCTCCTCATGCCTCCATTCTATGACTTTCACTTAAATTTTTTGATGTACAAAAGTTGAATTATTAGATTTTTTGCTAAGTCTTAACATTGGCTTCCACTGGTTGGATGTGGTTAATAGTGGCTTGGATGAGTGATAAAATTCTATTATGGATGCAATGGTAGTAGAAATATGATGGCTTGATGCCTTTATAGTTTACTTGTAATTTCAAATTAGCTTGGCCATGGCTCAATCATGGCCTTTTATAGAATAATGGAGGGAAGTTTAGGGGAATTTTAAACTATTTATAAGTCTATAGTTTAGAGACTTCCAGATTGTTATAAGAAAATTTATAGTTACAGAGGATTCTCAATTAGTTTAGGGGTAATGGGGGGATTATATGGGATTTAATGAGGTTTAGGATTCAGAGGGATGTACAAATTGCTAGGGTGGTAGTTGGATAAATATGAATTTTAAATTGGATAGTTGGTTTAGGGAGTAGGTTAGTAGGTAATAGGGTCTGTTAGGGGTCTACTAGTGAAATTAATTAGTTTTATAATAGGTTAAATTTTATGGGATATAGGAATGGTATGAGGATTATTATGCCATTAGTTATTTAAGCTAAGAAATAGAAGAATTAGACTAAATTAGTATAATTAGTAGGGTGAGCATAATTTAGTACACACACACACACACACACACACACACACACACACACACACACACACACACACACACACACACACACACACACACACACACACATATATATATATATATATATGATCTTCATACTTAGTAACCCTATTATATATTCATGATAGTTTATCTACATCCATATGATGGTCTAAAAATATTCCTTTTTCTCTTTAATGTATCATTTCCTTCTCTTGCACTATACACTTATGTAACTAATAAATTAGGCCTATTAGGCCTTGTACTTATACAATCCTTTAGCTATGCACCTATTTTTTTCCATACACACTTGTACACTTGAATTTACCTTAAAATAGGTATTATAACATGTTTCATACATGAATAAATAATTATAATAGGTCATCCATAACTTAAAATACCAAAACCTCTGTTAGGCCTTAAGGAGACTTACCCTTTGATATCCTTAGAACACTTTAAAAATACACACACAAAAGGAAAACATAATATTCCACTCAAATATACCCACACTAATCTCAAATGTCCATGACACTTTTTATCTCTAACCACCACTTGAATCACACCATTTATACTATTTACACCAAGCTTTCATATACACAAAAAGGTATGTCTTGAAAAAATAAAGATAACACATTATTAATCCATAAAACCATGAAAATAAATAAAATAAAAATAACCTAAAATATCTAAAAAACTTCACCAAGTGAATTATACTTCATCATATATGTAAAAAGGACTCAAAAACACCATTGCACCTTGCTCACTCGAAACTTCCAACTAGCCTCAAACTCTAGTCATGTTGACTCAGACTTCCAACACATGTATAAACACTTATAATAAATTTTTATGTAATAAAATTATCCTATGATATCAAAATACTATCTTTAATCATAAAAATAATATGGTCTAGTGGCAATTATTGGTCTTACAAACTAATTTATTGACCTCACTACACACAGTTCTCACTAAGACAGACAAGCCATTTTGGATTCATCATTTTAATCATTATACCTAAATTTAAAGTATTATACCAAGAATTAAAAGGAAATAAAAATCCAAAAAAACATCTCTATGCACTTTTTTTCATCAATTTATCCTGATAACACATCCATATTCATCTTCTCATCATTGCTTAAGTTTTTCACTATTTGCACCATTTGGCTTGTTAGAGACTGGCTAGATTGGATGACTATTATATAATTATTAAGGGCTATGACCTATAAAAAAACTTTCATGTACATTAAAAATAAGTCTCAAGCATAATCATTCATTCATTTTCATACTTTGAATTGGTCAACTTTGACTACTACAATACTTTTATGAAAAATTAGCACTTTCCTATAGGATCTGCTCACACACCTAAAAAATCAATCAGAAATGGAAGTGAATGGGAGATTTTAATAAAATCTAAATATTTTTTCCTAATCATATCAAACCATTTTGGGAAATTTTAACCAACATCAGGTCTTTATTAGGGTTCTTAGAGGGTTTAAACCTATTCACATTATTAATAATCATTCATAAAGCATAGACCCTCAGTCCAAAAACTAATGCTTATAATTTTGAGTTAGGACCCTTACCCATATAAAATGAATATCTTAGGTTTCCATGCATAGTTTTTATGAAATAAAAAACATAATAAAATCCTTCTCAAGTTAAGAACCCTTCATTTTGTGCACTCAAGAGACCTAAACAACTCTTTTCATGCATTTTCTTGCAAACCTTGTCCTCAAACTGTATGAAAAAACTTGAAAAAACATTAATATACTCTTAAAATTCTTACATAATCTCAAACACCTTGAAATCTGATCATGACCCTTCATTAGGCCACATTCTCTTTCTTTGCTCTTCTATACCTTAACCTGTAAACCACATTAGACCTTAAAACTAATCTTCATGCTTATTTACATGCACTCTTCACCTTACTAACATACTCAAGAAACAAATATCATGCTTAAATAGTTCCATAATTACTTCATATTCCTTGATAATAGATCATGATTCCTCATTAAGATAGGTAGGGTTTATAAGTGGTCTAGATGCAAACTTGGTCTGAAGGTCCTATCCCTATAGGCTCACCCTAAGAGTCTTATGAGTGATCCAATACTTCACATACATGATCAAACAACCTCATACAACCACTCATTAATTTATGCATTCATTTCACCAAGCCATTATACTCATACCTTTTCACAAGGTCTATTCATGCCATGACTAGTGCTATGAATAGGCTTCTTAAGCACTTGAAACTTGGAAACTGACCTTGAATTTTTTTTGAAATTATTTAAAATTTACTTAAATTATCATGTAATACCAAAGAACCTATCACAAACTTGTGTGCACTTACTTCACCAAACTTCATTATGCATACCTTCTCATAAGGTCTAGATTAGGATTCTCAACCTCATGCAAGATGCACCTTTGACATCAATGACAACCCTCAAAAATCTCCCCATTTTTAATTGATGGAAACCACTCATAGAAAACTTCTCCCTCATTATGAACTTTATCCCCCTTTGACATAAATTTCAAAGTTATGTCTACAAATTTTTTAATCACACTTATTGCAACCAAAACACTCAACATTTAAAACTATGGGTTTATGAGTCATCATACAAACATGATCCCCCTATCTCTATGCTTACCTTATCATCACTACTCTCATATATTTGAAGCTAATCAACCAATTCATTATCTCCCCCTAAGCCCTTGAATTCTTTAGTGACTATTAGGGGTAAAAACTACACCTAATTTCTATCTTAGGTGCTCAAATGTTGCTTTTGGAAGTGGCTTAGTCAAATTGTCTACATTTTGATCCTATGTATAAAAATATTAAAGTTTGAAATTTATTTCACTTACCTAATATATTAGGAATTTATACTTGATATAACTATGTTTAGTCATTGAGTGCATGATAGGTTTCTTTGAGACACTTATACCATTTATATCATTATAATAGATAGGACTAGGGCCATCATACTCTACCTTGTAGTATTTTAAGGTCTATCTCATCCATAAGACCTAAGTGCAACATGAATATATTGTATTATACTCAGCTTCACAAGTGGATAAAGATACTGGTGTTTATTTTTTTCTTATCCATGAAACTAGGTACCCACCTAAGAAGAAAGTTCCTTTACTGGTACTTTTCCTATCATCTAGAATTCCTACAAGGTTTTCATCTATATAGGATGTAAAATTGAACTCCTTGATCCATAAATATGATAACCTAAAATATATAATCCCCTTGAGATACCTAAGTATCATTTTTACTTCTTGTAGATGATTTTCCTTTGGATATGCTTGAAACCTTCCCACAAGACCTACTGCTTACATGATGTTAGGTCTAGAGGCAATGGTGTATAACAGAGTTCTAATCATTGACCTATATGATGTCTAATTGACCTTATGAGACTCATCTTCCTTGATTAATTTACACCCTATGATCATAGGTGTACTAAATTCCTTGCAATAATCCATCTTAAATTTATTCAACATATTTATTATGTACTTAGATTGTGAAATGAATATACCTTTTTAAGATTGAGTTATTTAAAACCCAAGAAAGAATGATATTTATCCAAACATAGACATATGAAAATATTTCTTCATCACCTTTACAAATACCTTGGTCATGTTCTCATTGTTTCCACCAAAGATGATGCCATCCACATAGATAACTATTATCAAATGATGGTCAACTTCTTTATTTAAGTATAGATAACTATATTTAACTCCTCTTTTGAATCCTTGATCCAATATATACCTATCCAACCTAGAATACCAAGCTATAGGATCTTGATTTAGATCATAAAGATCCTTTTTGAATCTGTAAACCATTGAACATTGTCATTGTTTAAGGGAAAGATTGTTGGGTATTATCTTTGAGGTTGATCTTGATAGTTAATGTTGGAATTGATGTCAAAGTTTATTTTAAAGATTTATGGTTCTTTTATTAATATAATTTGATGTCAAAGGTTCTCGTAAAGATGTTTGGTCAAGTATTCCTTGAGGTATGTGTTTGAATGAGTTTTGTTGCTAGCATAATGAGCATTGTTGTTGTGATTAAAGAATATTGTTTGAAGAATGTTCAAATGTTAGCTTGAGTGAAAATCATTGAGAAGCAACATGTGTGAGTATGGGTTAGTAAAAAAAGTGTAAATCATATTATATTATTTTATCTAGACCTTTTGAGATGATATTTGTAGGTATCATGATGGAATAAGTAAGCATAGAATAAGAAGTTATGTGCTCTGAAGATCTATGTAAGTGGTTCTAAAGATGCTTTAAATGAGCTATGAAGATGAGAATGCTATGAAGAATACATAATAATATTTGAGCATGAGATAGATTCTGGGATTTTATTGAGATTTTGAGGACCTTGAAGATAATTATAAGGTTAGTTTGAA
Organism: Torreya grandis; assembly: GCA_037957365.1. NCBI lineage: Eukaryota > Viridiplantae > Streptophyta > Pinopsida > Cupressales > Taxaceae > Torreya > Torreya grandis. Next base: position 33,010 of record JARHVA010010783.1, read on the forward strand.
AGATATGTGTTTATGACTTTGACTATTCTATAAAGATACCAATCGAGATTTTAAGATCTGTAAGTGGCTCCAAAGATGTTCTATTGAAGTTTTAAGAAAGATTGAGTGTATGAGGTTACTTGATAATACACAATAGACATTAAAACATAGGATAGTTTCAAGGTAGATATTATAGAGTGGTTAGAAGGTCTAATTCAAGGCATAATAAGACTTACAGGTCAAGGCTTAGAAATCAAGAAGAGAGATGGTGGCTAGATGAGGTAAAATGATCAATTTACATGACATGATTGAGGAAGTTAACATTTAAAGAGGTGATTAAAGTTGTTTTAAGTATGTGCATGAAGTTTCAAGACTTGGTTTTCAGGAAAAAAGGCTTGAAAATTATGTCAAGGTTTTTTGAGTGCACAAAATGAAGAGTTATCTACCTGAGAAGGTATTATCAGTGCTCATTGGCACATAAAAATATGAATGATAACATAATATATTAATGGTATGTGAGTAAGGATTTTATCTCAAATTTATAATCTTTTATTTCTAGAAATAAGAGATAAGTTTTATGAATGATCATTAAGACTAAAAGTTGGTCTAAACCCTCATAAAACCCTAACTCTGATTTGATGTTGAAGATATTTTTATAAAGAGATTATAATGGTTTTATATAGTTAGATAATTTATTTTAGGATGAATAAAACTCTCCCAAGCATCTCCAAGTGTTATTAGTTTTTTAAGTGAGTGAGCAGACCCTATAGAAAAGTGCTTATCTTTTGAAGATTTATTGTAGTAGATACCATTAAATGAGTCAAATTTTATAAATAAATGAATATAAAAGTGTGATACTTTTATTTGATGTCCATGAATATTTTTTGATATGTTCCTTATCTTAGATGTGCAAATTTGGTCATCAAAGTTGTTTAGTTGCTGAATAGACCTATTGGTGCAGACAATGAGAAAATCAGAAAAAAGAGAAGATGATTTATGATACGCTTTCATGTAAGAGTGATGCATTGAAATGTATGATTAATTTTTTTGGTTATTTAATGACCTATCCATTATTTTCATAATATTGTAAGTAAGTCTAAGAGGCTAAATCACTAAAGCCAAAATGGCTTATCTAGCTGAGTGAGTCTATGAAAGAGTATGTCAGAAGATTGGCCTGTAAGGCCAATAGTTATCATTAGATATCATGATATGATTGCTTAAGGTATATATAATTATGTTATAAGATACTATACATACATTTAAATCCCTTGAATATATTTAATCATGTGTTAGATGTTCATTTTTCCTTGATTGTGTTTTGTAGTCAGTTGGTAGTTCTGAGTAAACATACTATAAAGAAGTGTTTTATCTTGTTTACCCTGAGTTGAAGCATGAAATTAAGTTTTTTATTACCCTAAGGTCATGATTATTTTAATATATAATTTTTTTCCATGGTTTTTTGGCAAAATTTAGTATATAACTAAGTTGTTCAAGCTAGATATTCTATATATGCATATATCTTTTATAAGTAATGATTTGAATAAGGGTTCAAGTGGTAGTTGGACCTAAAAGGTATTGTAGACCTAAATTGAAGTTGGATAAGGGATATTAGAGTGGATTATTATGTGGTTATATCATGTGAGGTGTTTTTATAAGTTTAAATAAATATAAAAGGCTAACATGTTTTTAAGAAGACCTATTAGGTCTTCATAAGCCTAAAAGAGGAGTAAGGGCTAATTAATATATGGCTGACATAATTTATTTTAATGTATATCCAACCTAGAATGATATGATTAAGTGACATGTGTAAAATAAAGGTATTTATGCCTATTTTGGTAAGCTTAGAGGGGATGATGAGAGGGTGCTTAGAATGGAAGAGCAAAACATGATAAGCAAATGATATAGATCATTGTGAGAATAAAGAGGTTATGCAGACTAGCAAATATGTCATGAATACCTAAAAAATGTTATCCAAAAGACGTTGAAGATAATTTTGAGAGAGATGAATAAATTAAATATATTAAAGAGTAGATCATCATCTATTTTTGAAGTAATAAGGGTTTTTAAATGTGATTAAGAATTTAGGTGGCTGAGTTGGTATTGAGTAATCTAGGGGGTTGGAGCCTCTTTGTAAGTTGGTGCTTGTTAAATCCAAGTGGGTGCTTAGTAAATTAGGAATTAGTGTTCCTTGTTGGCTTGGTGCTCAACTAAAGACTGCCAAGTTAGTGCTTGATAGATTATGGTTGCTACTCTAAGTTGAGTGGATGCTCAACTAAAGATTGATATTTGTCTTATAATATTGTATAACATTTTCTTCATTAGTGGTTTTTATACCCCAAGAGGGTTTCTCATGTATATGTTGTGTTGATGTGTTTTATGCTCTTATGTTTTTATGCTTATACTTGATATGATGTACATGCTTGATTATAATGGTTCATATATGGTTAAGTGTAATTGAATGAAACATTTTAAATATTGATTCAACCCCTCTTATTCATCTTATTTCCAATAATTTTTATCAAATTAGGTCCTTTGGAATAGGCTTGATAACCTAAATCAGATCCTAATAAGCAAGGATGACTAGTCAACAAGATTGAAGTGGTTTCTCTACTAGTAAGTCTTTGTTGTTCAATGGATCTAACTATGTCTTATAGACTATTAAAATGAATATATATCTAATGTCATAAGGACATGATATTTTTCAGTTAGTTATGGATGGATATACTACACTTCCAATTCCACCAACAAATGTTGTAGGTAAGAAGGCTAGTGAGAATAACTCCAAAGCAATGAATGCCATTTTGTGTGGCCTGTCAGAGGTAGATCTAGTAAAATTAATGAATTATGTTTTAGAAAAAGATATATGGGATAAATTTAAGACCATCTATGAAAATACACCAAGGTGAAGATGTCTAAGTTGTAGACCCATATAAGATAGTTTAAAATCCTAAGGATGAATTAATATGAATCCATTACATCCTATCTTTTAAGAGTTAATGAAGTGGTCAATATCATAAGAGGATTGGGAGAAGGGAAAGAGTCTACTATTGTTCAAGAGGTATCGAGATATTTAAATACTAAGTTTGACTCTAAAGTTTATGTGGTAGAAGTGATGCAAGATTTGGACAAACTAGAGATGGATGGGTTTCATGGCATCTTGACTGTCTATGAGATGAGAATAGATGGAGGAAGATCTCTCACTAAGGAAGCAACTTTCAAGGTTGAAAAAGAGTCAAAGGTCAAGAAGGAAAAAGATGAGGTATGTTCAGATTTTGATGATGATGAAATCATAGATATGTTTTCTAAGAACATGAGATTTAACTCAAGAAACTAAAAGGGTAAGTTACCCTTAAATTTTTTAAACTATGGTAAGATTGGTCACTTTACAACCAAGTGTCATAACAAGGACATGTCTAAGCATAATAAATAACATGATGAATATCATGGACATGATAGAATGCCCTATTAATCTGATAAAAAAAAGAGAGACTGCAAGAAGAATGAAGTAAGGAAATGGACAATCAAGAATAAGAAGAGATTTTACACCAAAGAAGACAATTCATCTAATGTGAGTGAATAAGACACATTTGATAGTGAAGATGAGAGAAATGAATTTGAATATGATAATAATGAAAATATATTCATAGGAATAGAATTAGAAAATGAGGGTTCCTTACATGGGAAAGGTCTCATAATTGATGAAGAAGAAATAGTGAAGAAGCTGAAGTAGATCTTGAAGTAGAGATGGGAGGTGCCCTATAAGAGTTGAAGTTTATGAAAAATAAGAATAAGAAACTGAAGTCATTTATTTAAGACTATGAGAAGCAAAATGGATTATTTGAGGAAAGGTTATGCAACACCTCTAAAGAATATGAAGACATCATCCAACAAGTTAAAACCTAGAATGAGATTATTGTAGCAAGCTTAAAAAGAAGAAGACTGAAGTATATATTAAAATAAAATAGAATCTATAAGAGCTAAGTTGGATCAAGAATCTAGCAAGGTGAATAATTTTGTGAAGTTTAAAAAGAGAACTGAGGCTCTAGAATATATCCTAAGCATCTAGAAGTTTGTAAATGACAATACAGGTCTTGAATACAAAGAAGACCAAAATAAGGCACCTCAAGTTAGGAAGAATACTATCAAAGACAAAAAGGTCAACATAAAAATTCCTATTAGATAACCCAATGCTACAAGGTATGATAATTATTTCAATGCTTATTGTTTTACATGTAATTAGCTTGGTCATAAAGCAAGAGAAAGTAGAAGATCCTCCAAGAATGAGTACTCATAGAACTATGGAAGGAGAAACAATTGGTCAAAGTAAGACCATAGTCATCATCAGTCAAATGGTATGTATAAGGTGGTCTATTAAAACTATAATAATGTAAGATACATTTCAAGATTCTATCATAACAAAGTTATAAGATCATCAAGTCAAAGTAATAAGTTTGAAGCTCTTAGAGCGTAATCAAGAAGACAAATGAATATATGGAAACCAAAGGCAATAAAGGCAGACCAAAATACTAAAGAAGAAGATTATATGAAATCTCATAGTATAGATAGTGTATGATCAAGCTACATGTTAGGAGACAAGAGAAGTCTTGATTCACATATGGTTAATTAAAGTAGTAATAATGAAAAGGTGACTAAAAATAATAAGAATGACAAGGTGAGTCATGATCAACTCATAAACCAAGGTAGGATGTTTTCCAATGTAGAGAGGAAATAAAGTAAGGAATGTAAATAACACTTATTATCTACATGTATTGACAAGACAATCAAATAAAAGAATAAGGATGACAAGATGGATGATGGAAATGCCAAGTCAAAGGTCACACCTATAGAGCCAATCAAGTATAAAAGGATGCTAAAGAATATTTAGCCTAGTAAAGATATGGACATATGGGAATATCCTGAGCTCATATTTTTTTATATCCCTATGAAAAATGGGTGGATCCATTAATCTTCATGGAGACATTATTCTATTAGCTTAAATGTGAGGTTATAGTCAAAGATGCTTTGAAGACAGAATGCAAAACAATTAGCATATAAGAGGTAAGCTTCTACGATCTATTTGTATAGGTGATCCTGATCTATGAATACTAAGGGGGAGTCTATATTTAGATATTTGGTATAAATAATGGGACATCCTTGTGTGTATTCAAGAGTTTGATATCTTCTTCAACCATGTCAAAGAAAAGTATGTGATCTTGAGTTCCTAGTTCTTTGAAAAAAGATATGTTTGGTATAAAGGGGAACTTGATAGCTCTATATTATTTCAAATAAAGTGACTGTTTTTTTATTTTTATGTGTTGTAAATTTTTTATCCAAGGTTTCCAAGGGTGTTTATTAGGTGTCAAGTATGCTAGTAGGGTTAATGACAAAGTGGCCTTAGTGATCATGCATGAACATTACAGTATTTGCTTGGTTAGGCAAGATGATGGATTTTGATGATGTGTTTAAAATGTTTTAGGGGTCACATGGGGTATAATGAGTGATTTGTGTACTTTTTTTAGTGAAATTATTTCATCTAAGTATTCTTGTGAAGGTCTAGGTTATCTTAGTCATCTTGGCATAATTTCTTAAGTAAGCAAATTAATGACATCAAAATTTTCACATATAAATATTTTAGAAGAAAGTGGTCACATGGGTTTGTTAATATTTATTCCTATAGCATGTGTTTCAAATTTAAGATCTTTAAATGATGTATATAAAAATTTATGATTGTTCAAATTTATTGTCCTTGGTATATTTCATTTTTAAAAGTGACTGTTGAAATTCAAATATTTAAATTTACAAAGGAAAACCAATCTATAATGTTTTGCCTATAACTTTTGATGGTGGATGAATTTTATGATCGATTAAAAATAAAAGTGATATATAAATTCAAGGTAAATCCAAAAAAGTTTATTTGGATGTTCAACTAATTGTATATTTGCATTTATTATAGTTCAAAATTGATTAAGGGTTTGAATTTCTTCTACAAGTGACCCGAGAAGGATGTTTGAGTTTTTATTGATGGTTTTTGGATGTTTCATGGTGAATTATCTATTGGAGAGTGTTATATACTCCTTGAGTATCATCTAAATTTACTTTAGAGTTTTGATAAATACATATTCAATATGAACCATTGCTTGGAAATTGGTTGTTTATTCGTTCATGGTGTTTTCATGCACAAGGCAATTGATTGAAATGTTTTGCATATGAATATGAGTGTAGTGATGAATGGAATAACTTGACGGTGTATTAAGGGACATGTGGCATGTACCTATGTTCTTTAAAGTGGTCTTGTGTGTCTATTTTATCTTAGTGAAGTTTTAAAAGGGTGAATAGGTCTCCATAGACCTAAAAGGGTTATTTAGACCTAATTAAAAGGTGTTGTTTCTTAAGGGTGATCTATAAAAGCTATGGTCAACCTATGTATTTCATGTTGATATTTTTATAAGTGGAATATTATCCTTAAGGTTTAAATAATGTCTTGTGGCTAACCAAGAAGGTGGTGATCATGAAGGCTCTATAAAGAGCATAAACAAAGATGAAGGCTTCTAGAGTTGATATGCGAAGAATAGTGAAGTGTGAGTAAGCTTGGTAGATGGATTGAAGAGAATATTAGTGTGACGAATATGTGTGTGACCTATAGTTCATATTTATGATGTTATAATATTTTTTTTAGGGTTAATGATTGATAATGAGAAAAGAAGTGCAAAGCAATCCAAAAGGTTGTTTTGGATGCTTTTTTTGTGTATAAAGGCTTGAGAAAGTGTAGAGGGTTGAAGATATTTGTTATTCATTATTTATACATCATATTGGAAGGCAATCATAGTGTTGGAGGTGTTTATATTAGAAGGTGTTGTGTGCATTCTCAACATCTAGGGCAAGTGGGTGGTTATTTATGCTTAGGGGTTGGTGCTCCTTATGATGTGGGTGCTTCACTAAAGTCTCTTGTTTGTGATCTCTTATAGGACTATAGTCGATGTTTGTAGGATTGAGAGTGGGTTTTATCCCCCATGAGGTTTTCCCACATAATTCATGTGTTATGTGTTTTGGTATTGCATGGTTTTCTTTATTCATTACAATGAATGGTTTATATGCTTCATTAATGTTTATGTTGAATGGTTAAAAGTTTGAAAGATTGGAATTAAAGTTGATTTGATTACATCACTGATTCACCCCACCCCCTCTCAGTGATTGTACCTCTAACATTGATATACATAGAAATAAGGAAAGATCATGTCTAATATGATTTATAGACTCTATTTTTTTAGATTTTGATGAATTGGCTAGGAGAGTGACCTGATTGAGAAGTTTGTGAGAATGATTTTCATAGTTTTTGAAGACTATGTGTCATCTAGTGTATTTGAGAGATAGTACATCTTATAGGAGGAGAAGAGTATGATTTCAAGAATGGAAAATGTTCTTTGATATCTAATACTAACAGAAGAATGGTGTATGCTTGGTTTGAGGGGGAGTTATTTAATTAAGTTGACTGAACTTGATCTATGTAGAAATGATATTATTTTTTGAGTTCATTATAAAAGATATGATAGTTTTGGAAGACCTTTATCATTAATTTCAAAGGGGGAAGAAGATCAGAAAAGGATGAGAAGGTGTGAGAAAGATTAAAAAAAGATGAGAAAGGGGGAAATATCAAAAAGGGAGATAAAAAAGGAAAGAACCAAGTCTAACAAATGATTACCATCAAGAAGTGGTTGATAGTTTTTTTTGAGTATGTTTGCCATCAATGACAAAGGGGGGGATTGTTGAACACTATCATTATTTAAGGGAGATATTGTTGAGTATTGTCTTTTAGTTCTAAGATTTGATATTTAATATTGTCATTGATGTCAAAGGTTCTTTTTAAGATGTATGGTTCTTTCATTAATGTCAATATACTATCATTCGATGTTAAAGGTTCATGTCAAGTATGACTTGAGTTATGTTTGTGAATAAGTTATTTTACAATCATAATTAGTGTTGTTGTTATGATGAAATAATATTATTTGAAGAATGTTCTAATGTCAACTTGAGTGAAAATCATTGAGAAGCCACATGTGTGAGTACAATTTAGTACAATAAGTGCAAATCATCTTATATTATTTTTTATAAACCTTGAGAGATGATATTTATAGGTATCATGATGAAATAATTAAGCTCTGAAGAAGAAGCTATGCTCTCTAAAGATCTATGTGAGTAGTTCTAAAGATGATTTGAATGAGCTATAAAGATGAGAATGATCCAAAGTGAATGATATAAAGAATACCTAATAGTATTTGAGCATGAGAGAGATTATCTAAGGTTGTATTTGAGATGTTGAGGACCTCAAATATAATTAGAAGGTTAGCTATGAAGATTTATGTTTGTCACTCTAAAGATGATATGAAGATTCCAGTTAAGCTCCAAAGATCTGTAAGTGGATTTTAAGATGTTCAATTGAAGTTCCAAGGAAGAGTGAGTGTATGTGGCTGCTTGACCATACACAAGAGACATTGAAACACATGAGAGTTTTTATGTAGAGACTACAGACTGTCTAGAAGGTCTGATTCAAGGCATAATAAGATTTGTAGGTCAGGCTTAGAAATAAAGAAGAGAGATGGTGGTCAGATGAGGTAACAAGATTAGTTTACATGACATGAGTGAGCAAGTGAACATTTACAGAGGTGAGTAAATTTTATTTAAGTATGTGCATGAAGTTTTAGGACTTGGTTTGTAAGAAAAAGGCTTGAAAATTATTTCAAGGTTTCTCAAGTACACAGAGTAAAGAGTTGTCTAACCAAGAAGGTTTTCTTAGTGCTCATTGGCACATACAACATCTATATGAGAACCTAAGATGTTCATATTAGATGATGAAGGGTTTTATTTCAAAGTTCTAAGAATTAATTTCAAGAAAGAGGAGCTACATTTTATGAATGATTATTGTGATTGAAACTTGGTCTAAACCCTCATAAAACCCTAACTGTGATCTCATGTTAAAGACATTTAAAAAAAATATTAGAATAGTTTTATATGTTTATACAAGAAATTTGGGGTTAAATACAACTCTCCCAAGTATCTCTAGGTGTGATTAGTTTCTTAGGTGAGTTAGCAGATCCTATAGAAAAGTTATTGTATTTCAAAGATTTGATGTAGTAGACAACATTAACCAAGTCAAAGTTACTAAGTAGATGAAGATCAAAGTGTGAGAATTTTAGTTGATATCCATGAATATTTTTAGATAGGTTCCATATTTCAGATGTGTGAAGTTGGTGATCAAAATTGGCTAGTCAATAAATAGACCTAGTGGTGTAGATAATGAGGAAATTAGACAAGAGAAAGAAGATGATTTATGATATAATTTCATGTAAGAGTGATTTATTGAAATGCATGATGGTTTTTTTTGGGTATTTAATGACCTATACATGATTTTTAAAATATTGGAAGTATAAGAGGTTGAATCATTGAAGCCAAAATGGATTATCTGGCTGAGTAGAGTCTATGAGAGAGTAGGTCAAAAGATTGGTCTAAAAGGCCAATAGTTCTCATTAGATCTCATGATCTGATTGATTTAGGTTGATCTAAGGATGTTTTAATATCATTTAAATTCATTTAAATCCCTTTAATATATTCAATCATGTGTCATATGTTCATGTTTCCTTGATTGTGTTTTGGAGTCAGTTGGTAGTTCTGAGTGAACATCTTGTAGAGAAGTTTTTGAGCCTATTTACCCTAAATTGAAGCATTAGATGAAGTTTGTGATGACCCTAAGGTCATGAGGTTTTTAAATATTTAATTTTTTTCATTCTTATTTTTCAAAATTTAGTATATGCCTTAGTTGTTCAAGGTAGAGTTTTTGTATATGTGCAAGCCTTTTATAAGTAGTGATTTGAGTAAGGGTTCAAGTGGTAGTTGGACTCAAAAGGTATTTTAGAACTAAATTTAAGTATTATAAGGAATATTAGAGTGTCTTATGATGTTTCCCTACCATGTGAAGTGTTTTTATAAGCTTAAATAAAGATCAAAGGGTAACATGTTGTTAAGAAGACCTATTAGGTCTCCATAAGCTTAAAAGAGGAGTAAGGGTTAATTGATATATGACCGACCTATTGTATTGATTGATTCATGATTAAGTCATGTTATTTTAATATTCTAAGACCTATTCATGGTTGACCTATTTTATTTGAATGTATAGCTGACCTAGAAGTATATGATCAAGTAACTTGTATAAAAACAAGGCAATTAGGCCTATTTTGGTAAGCTAAGAGGGGATGCTAAGAGGGTGATTAGAGTGGAATATTAGAATAGGATAATTGAATGATATAGATAATTTTTGAGTCAGCACTCACAAATTGATCTTTAACTCCCAAGTATCCTTGAATTCCTTGAACTTGTCAATATCTTTTGACTTTTCTTTCAAGAATGCTACCAAAGTCATTCTTATGTAGTCATCTATGAGTAACATGAATTATTTATCTCATTAAATGCTTGTAATTATTGTAGTCCCATATATATAATTGTGTATTAAATCTAAGGGTATTTTTAAAGTACTCATTTGACATGAACCTTATTTTAGTCTACTTATCATGTTAACATGCCTTACAAAGTATGTTGTAGGTTTGGTGATCTTAGGCATGTTATTCAGATAGTTCTTAGTGCTTATATTAACTAGATTATCAAAGTTTAGGTGACCTAACCTTATGTTTCATAGATAAATTTCATCCATATTTCTCATAAATCATCTCTCCTTGATCTCATTCAAGACATATATATTGTTCTTATCCTCTTAGCATTGGTAATTAGCCTTCCTAATTTGGATCTCTTTATCTCATACCCTGTAATGAAAGGCTAATGTGTGTCCTTGATTTAAAATTTGACTTACCCTAATAAGGTTATGTTTCAAACATTCCACATATAACACATTTTGTATCTTGGTCTTCCCATTGTCCAAACTTAAGATACCCTTAACAACTATATTAGCAGTTGTGTTGTCTTTCAACCTCACTATTCCTACAACATTCTTTTCCAATGAGATGAAATTATTTTTATATCCTATCATGTGGATATAGAAACCAATATATATCATTTCATGCCTTCATCGTGAATATGAAAGGCATTTTGAGCTAGCATAGAATCTACTTTAGTCTTTTGTTCTTCCTTAGCAAATAGTCCATATTGACTCCTGATATCAATATGATCAATCCTAACTTTATTTGGCTTCCATACCAACCCTTCTCATGAACTCTAGGAGCTTCATATAGCTTTTTTTAATATTGAGGACCTTATAAATATATTAGAAAAAAAATCTTTCAATGTGTCCCATATCATGAAAAGTGTAGTAAATAACATTTTTGTACTTATCTCTTGATTGATCACTCCTTTTCTTATGGTTCCATGATAAATTATCCCGTATTGCATTAGGATACTTGATTGGTATTTTAATGTTGATACTCTTTATTTTTTTTGACTACTCACACTCCTTTTCATACTTACTCATTTTTTCTATGAGATACTCATGCTCAAACTTCAAGGAATCTATCTTTGTATTCAAATCATCATACTCAAATTCCTTTGATTCAAACCTTGCATTGACACCTTCTAAATGATTCTTAATATCCTTGAAAAACTTATTTTTATGCTTCAAATCATCAAGGGAACTTATAATCCCAACTTTAAGTTTTAATTTAGCTTCTCCTTCTTTACTATCATATTATAATTCTTTATCATACATGTTATCTTCTTCTTTTTAATCACTAGACATCTTGTGCTTTTTAGGATCACCTTCAAGTTGGTAGACTTACTTCAAAGGACTATGATATTATACCAATTTTTTTAAGAATAATGAATGAGAGGGGGGGAGGGGTTGAATTAGTCTTAAAAAACATTTCTTTCAATTACATTTAATTAATCATGAATCATTCAAATAAACATATAGATATATAAATCAAAATCAACTATCAATATAAACATGAAATACAAGAACTCATCATATATGTGGTGAAAAATTAAGGGGAATAAAAACCACAATATATTAAAATTTAATACTATCCTATAATAATTTTTTTTTTAGTAAATCACCAACTCCACATGGATAACCAACCCCAACTAGCCAAGCACTTACTTGACTAGGCTTTAACAAGCACCTACTTGCAAGGACGAATCAACTACCTAAATAACATCAAAAATAACTTATTAAATTAATTTTTTTATCACATTAATCAAAATATGTTTATAAAATAACATATGATGATTATCCATTCAACTCTTCATAGTCTTATCCCTCTCAAACTGCCTTCTAGGCTTCTTTGCTCAACTAGGTCTCTTCAAGATTGATTAGGTCATATAACCTTGATATTCATATTCATCACCATTATTATATCTTTTTGATATTTTTATACATCCCTATAATGGTATAAAATACCTCCTTATACTCTTAAATGTGTTATTTCCTTCACTTTTACTATACACTTCTCTAACTAGTCAATTAGGCCTTGTTCTTATACAATCCTCTAGCTCACACACCTATTAGTCAGGAATACACACTTGAATACATGTATTAACATTAAATAGTTTTAATAACATGTTTTATACATTAATAAATCATTAAAATAGTTTTTCCATAACTTAAAAGACCAAAACCTTGTTTAGGCCTTAAGGAGACCTAATTTAATTAGGCCTTCATTAGTATATGTTACCATTTGATCTCATAAGAATACTTTCATACTCAAAAAATGGTATAAAAACTTTTTATTACACTCAAATAGACCCCAAAAATAATCTCATGTTAGGTAAATGACACTTCTTAGCTCCAACCCCCACCTGAAGCACACCATTTAAATTATTTACATCATGCCTTCATATACACATAAAGGTCTATCTTGAACAACTAAAGATAACACATTATTTATCCATAAAAACATGAAAATAAATCACATTAAAATAACCTAAAATACATCAAAATATTCACCAAGTTAATTATACTTCATCACATAGGGAAAAAAGACTCAAAAACACTCTTACAACTTGCTCACTTAGAACTACCAACTAGCCTCAAAGTCCAATCATGATGACTTAGAATTTCAACACCTGTATAGAAAATTTTCATGAATTTTGATGTAATTAAATGATCCTATGATATCTCTAAACCATATTAAATCATAAACATCATATGCTATAGTGAAAACTATTAGTCTTATAGACTAATTTGTTGACCTCACTACACACAATACTCACTAAGATAGACAAGACATTTTGGCTTCATTGGCTTGACCATTATAAATAAACTCAAAGTCTTATAAAAAGCATTAAAAATAAAAACCAGTCCCAAAAAACATCTTCATGAACTTGGTTTCAACACTCTATCATGATAACACATTCTTATTCATCTTCTCACTCCTACATGGGTTTTTCAATGTTTGCACCATTTGGCTTATTAGTGAATGGCTAACTTGGATGACTATTTTAACACACTTGAGGGATAGGAACTATATAGTAAACTTCATGGACATAAAAAATAAGTATCAAGCTTCACCCTCCATTAATTTTCATGCTTTGACTTGGTCAACTCTAACTACTACAGTAATTCTCCCAAAAATTAGCACCTTTATGTAGGGTCTACTTGCACACCTGATAACTCAATCACACCTAGAGGTGCCTGGGAGATATTAATAAAACCTCAAATAGTTTACCTAGTCATAACAAACCATTCTATTCACTTTTGATCAATATCTTCAATTTTTGTTCCTTATTAGGGTTCTTAGAGGGTTTACGCTTGTTTCTATTCTTAATAATCATTCATAAAGCATAGACCCTCAATCCAAAAACTAATGCCTAAAATTTTTATCTATTATTCTTCCCCATACACCATTAATATATTAGGTTTACATGCATAGGTTTTATGATCTAACAAACACAAGAAAATCCTTCTCGGGTTGAGAATCCTTCATTCTATGCACTTGAGAGACATAAAAAACAATTTTCATACATTCTATTCCAAAAATTGACCTAAAAATATATTAATTTTAAAAAAAAAACATTATTATCTTCTTAAAATTCTTACAATATCTCAAACATATGGAAATCTGATCATGACCCCTCATTAGGCCACAATCTCTATTTGTTCTTCTAGACCTTGACCTGCAAACCACATTACACCTTAAAATTGAGCTTCTTGATTATTTACATGCACTTTCCACCTTAATAACATAATAAATCAAACTATATAATTATTAAATAGTTCCATACATCCTTCATATACCTTGATAATAGATCATGATGCCTCTTTAGGCTAGGCAAGATCTAGAAGTGCTCTGGATGCAAACTTGGTCTGAAGGTCCTATCCATGTAGGATCACCTTGATAATATTATGAGTGATAAAATGCCTCAAATACATGATACATAAACCTAATAAAACCACTCATGTTTGTGTACATTCATCTCACCAAGCCATTATACGCATACCTTCTCATAAGGTCTCTTCATGCCATGACTAGTGTCATGATTAGGCTTCTTAAGAACTTAAAACCTAGAAATTAACCTTGAAATAATTATGAAAGTATCTAAATTTTATTTAAATGTTAACATAATGACATAAAACATCTCAAAAACTTGTTCTCACTTAATTCACCAAACTTCATTATGCATACCTTCTCACATGGTCTAAACTAGGCTTTACAACTTCATACAAGATACACCTTTGACATCAATGACAATCCTAAATAGCTATCTCATTAAATGTTATGGATTATTTTAGGCCCACATATATCAGTGTGAATTAAATATAAGGATTTTTTATTATAATATTCCTTGTACTTGAACCTTCTTCTAGTCTACTTGTCATGTTGATATGCCTTGCAAAGTATGTTTGTAGGTTTGGTGATCTTAGGCATGTTATTTACAAACTTATTAGTGATTATATTAACTAGATTTTCAAATTTTAGGTGACCTAACCTTATATTCCATATCCAAATTTCATCCATATTTCTCATAAATCATCTCTCCTTCTTGATCTCATTCAAGACATATAGATTGTTCTCAATCCTCTCATTCAACTCATGCTTCCTCTTATTTTGATGATTCAAATCATCTAGGGAACTTATGAGCTCATATTCAAGGTCTACTTCAGCTTTTCCTTCTTAAATGTCATAGTAGACTTCTTGATCATACATGTTGTCTTCTTGATCAATAGAAATATTTTTATTGTTAAGATCACCTTCAAGCTATTAGGCATGATTCAAAGGACTAGGATCTGATACCAAATATTGGAATAGAAATGACTGAGATGGGGTAGTGAATCAGTCTTCAAAACATTCATTCAATTCTACTTAACATTCATAAGTTATTCATAAAAACATATAAATCAATCAAATCATAAGAAACCATACATATGAAACACAAGAAAAAATCACATATGTGAGAAACCCTCAAGGGGAATAAAATTTACTGATATATACAAATGGAATCTAGTACTATAACATACAAACCCATTTAAGTGAATCACCAACTCCACATGGAGCACTAACCCCAACTAGCCAAGCACCCACTTAATTAGGCTTTAACAATTACCCACTGTCAAGGAGGCACCAACCCCCTATATGACTCAACACCAACTCATATAATTTATTTATTTGATCGAATTTAAATAACTATGTTTCTCAACCAATAGATTATGACCACCTCTTCAACTCTTCACACTCTTATCCCTCTCAACTAACTTCTAAGCCTCTTCGCTCAACTAATTCTCATAAAGATAGATTAGGTCATATGACCTTGATATTTATACTCAAACACACTATCATATATTCATTAAATATCCTATATAATTCTATTATTGTCTATAATCTCTACTTCTTCTCAACAATGTGTTATTTCATTTGCATCTCTACTCAATCCTCTAACAACTCATTAGGCCTAAAAGGCCTTATTATTATACAAACCTCTTGCTCATACACCTCTTATTCATATATACAAACTTTCACACTTAAATTGAACACATAATAGGCCTTAGTACATGTTAAAAGTAATAATAAATCATTAAATTAGGTCTTCCATTATTCAAATAGACCAAATCCTTCTTTAGGTCTCATGGAGATCTAATTCCATTAAGCCTACTTTAGGACATGTTACCTTATGACCCCTTGGAACAATATACACATATATAAATGGAAACATATATCTACAAAATAGTAAAATAGGAATTATAAAACATCCTCCAAGCACCATGATACATTTATAGGTCCAACCACCACTTGAAACACTCCATTAACATTGTTCACATTAGGCCTTTGAACACATAGAAAATCCCATCTTGAAAAAATGAAGATAATACATCATTTATCCACATAAAAATGAAAGAAAATAACTTATAAATAAATTAAATATCATAAATAATATCACCATATTAATTAGACACTTAAACATAGGGCATAGAGCTTCAAAAACACCTCTGCAACTCACTCACTTAGAACTACTAGTTTTCCTTAAAGACTAGGCATGGTGACTTAGACCTAAAAAAACTATATAATTAGTTTAAATTATTCATAATTCATTTATATTTTACTATTATATCTCTATACCATCATCAAATTAAAATATCACATGGTCTAGTGACAACTACTGGTCATACAAACCAATCTCATGACCTTAGATCTCACTATCTTATCTAAACCAGATAGGTCAACTTGTGAGAAACTTTTTCACCATATTCATTGACCTAAAAAACTTATAAAAAACATTAAAAACATTTAAATTCACTTGGTTTCATCATTCTATCATGAAAACACATTCAAATTCATCTTCTCACTATTCCTTGTGTTTTTCACTATTTGCACCATTAGGCCTATTAGCAACTAGCTAACTTGGATGACTTGTTTATTAAAATTAATGGTTATAACCTATCCATTAACATTAATTGAAATGAAAAATGTGTCTCTAAATTCTTTCTCCATCCATTTTCTTAGTATTTCCAATGCAAATTTTGACTTCTACAAAAACTTCTTCAGAAATAAGCCTGTAACTCAACATTTTCTCTCTCCTCATTATAATAAATACCACATAGAGGTACCTAGGAGAGTCAAATAAAATATCCAATATCTTACCTAAGTATATAAATCCATTATAGGCACTTTTTATCAATATCTTTAGCATTGGGTGTTTATTAGGGTTTTAAGAGGGTTTAAACTAGTTTCCATTCTTAACGATTGTTCATAAAGCATAGACCCTCAGTCTAAAAACTAATGCCTATAATTTCAATATATAACTATTACCCATCTACCATAAACTGATGAGGTTCCCATGAAAAGTTTTGATAAGTAGATGGGCACAAGAAAATCCTTCTTAGGTTGAGAACCCTTCATTTTGAGCTCTCAACTCCAAATAACTTTTCATGCTTTTTCATTCAAACTATAGCCTCAAACTTTATTCACATGATTAAAATAACTTGAATCACCTTTATAAATGATAAATTACTCACACTTTCCTTATAAACTGACCCTAATACCCCATTAGGCTAGATAGGGTTTAATAAAGGTCTATATGTAGATGCAGATTGAAGGTCCTACCCCTGTAGGCTTACCTTGAGTCTCTCATGAGTGTTATAAAGCCTCACATATATGTTAAAAAAACTTTATATAACCAATAATGCATGTGTACTCATCTCACCAAGGCACCACGTTCATACCTTTTCATAAGGCATCTTCATGGCATGACTACTTAGGCACTTGACCTCAATGACCTACTACCTATGCACTTGTCAATAATGGAAACAAGATAACACTAATAACCAATACAATAATCTCTTTCACACTACCTATAGTTAATGATCATAATCTTGTCACAACACACACTTCCAACTAGTTTTTCTCATAAAAGCACTCTTATAGACCTACTTGTCATCATACCTTCATAAGGACCTTCAATGATAATAATTAAAACTTCAAGTTGACCTAAACCTTGACATTAAAATTGGATAATGGTAAAAAATATTACCTTTTCATATCATGCATATATCTCAATGAACACTCACCATTCTCCTTGACATCAATGATAATAACATGCCAACATTTTAGAGTATTAGATATGTAGTAAGCACCCTTTAACAGTGGAGTCATTATGGCTGAAGTAAACACTATGTGCCCACTAACCCATTTCCCCCCAAGTTCATATTAGAGTATTAGATATGCAAATCTAGGGTTTTTCCATTTCACTAGGAGTGACATTTCATGACTAGATCTGAATGCACTATAGCTAAGGTGAATCTAAACTTAGATGCATCTTGATGGCCACATTCTATTTTAGTGAGTAATTTATACATGACACTATCATCAAACCTAGACACTAGTGTCGATGTAACTTTCCTAGACTGACGTAAGTGTCTAGAGAGCCAGAGGTACCAGATTTAGAATTTGATAATTGATCCAGAACTATCTTTCTTCCTGCCTATACAAAATCTAACACTATATTATTATTATAAATAATTAAGTAATTTTTTTATGTCATTTTTATATCTAGCATAGTTGTCCTTTACATTAATAACCCATCTCAACTTTATAAATTTAGTAAATGGTTTATCTAAGTTTATCACATTAATTGGTCTATTTTAGATTCAATATTCACCCTTGTGCCCTATAATTTTTATATCTTTAACCCTAACCACTAAAATAGGATCCATATCTAAATTAGGGTTATAGATTTGGTGAACCTGACCTTTAAACATTAAACCTTAGACTAACTAGGATTTTTTGATTTCTTTTCCTATTATTGGTCCCTGATTGATAAATATTTCAATCATGCTTTCCATGGGCACATCTCTAAATTATTTCATTATCCAATACCTTATAGTTTCAATGGTTTGATAAATTACTTCTCTTGTCAAACATTATAATAAATTTTTTGACAATAATGAGAAGGTTTTAACTCAAAAATAACATTTTATATCTCTTCATATATCTTCTTGTAACGCTATAGATCTAGTATCTATATTTCAATGCGCATGATCTCAACCATTTGTTATACCCAAGCCTTATTTGAGTGATAGTTTCCATCCTACATCCATTATTCTCCCATGGATTATAATGTATTATCTGGTCCATGATATTACTACTTAAAGAGGTAAGTTTGCTTAACCTACACCACCACCTGTTAATATACAACATGCGCCTCCTAAACCTAAAATTTTAATAAAATATAAGGGTTATGAACTTTTTGACCAACTAATTAATACACCAATTAAAATTTCTATACTCAAGCTCCTATATAAACGTAATGTTTAAAAATACATGTTATATTATATATTGGGTAAAACTCAAGTTATAAATGATATTGAGCCTACTTATTTTTAGATATCATGAAATATCTTTAAAAAAATTCTAAACTTATTACATTTGATCCAACTAACTAACCATCCAAATATATTATTGATCAAGACTTACCTTTGTTCATACATGTGAAAATGTGAAATAAAGTATCAAAAGGGTACTCATTGATAATGGGTTGGGCCTAAACATTTATAGTATGAATTTATTAACCACCATCGAAATTAGCACCAATCTAATTCAAAAGTTGATTATGAATATCCATGGGTTTGACAGTTCACATAGTCCTCTCATTGGTTAATTTTTTTTATTGGATGTGGCATTAGGACCAAAAACTATTTCAACTTCTTTTCAGGTAATGTCTCAATCATTGCATTCCAAAGTAATTTTTGGTATACCTTGGATACATTCAATATAAGTTATCCCATCAACACTTAATCAATGTGTAAAATTCATACATGATGAGACTTTATTAACTATGATAGATAATGATTAATGTTTTACTTTTTTAAAATTGATATAATCTAAAATTGAAGGCATTCTTATAGCAGTACCACCCAAATAGTGCATTCCTATTGAGCACATACACTCTTATGAAATAGGTGAGTCAAGTGTAATGGATATTCCATCTCTAGATGTAAATGAGGTATCATATATTTATAAGCAACAGATACACCTCAAGATCAAGAACCATTACCAAAAGAGCCATTAAAATTGTAGACACCTAAATTTGGTTACCAATAACCTCTAACTAGGCTTTTGACCAATTTTTACCCAAAATGCACAATTTGGCCTAAAAACACTAAATGATTTGAAACTGACATATTCAAGTGTTAAATTTGGCTAGGGTGTCCCTAAATGGGGAAATGAAATTTATGGGCTAGCCAACTTTGATCAGATCATTTTGAGTCAAAATGCCAATTTTGTACCTAGGTGCTCTAGATTGTTCTTTCCTATCAAATATCTTGCACGAGATATGTGCCTTCATTATTTCTTTTGGTAGCATCCCAAATAGGAGTATGGTTTCAATGCATCTGATAGTGACTTCTAATTCTAATCTAGTTAAATTTTGGACCAATAACAAGGCATTTTGATCAATTTGAGTAATTTGTACACAAAGTGTTTAATCATGCTTCAGAGCTAATTAACCCAAATCAAGGCCTAATAAAAAATTCAATGAAAAATTGTTGAAAACTTATTTTTGGAAATGAATATTGAATATCGGCATCACCAGGTGACCTTATTTCTTGGGAAGACATCCATGGGCCATAAATTCCATAAATATCAGGATTCATGCCTCTCATGCCTCATCAATGCCTTCCATGATGTCCTATATACCTCTTAATTACCCTTTATTCCAATTTCATGATGAGGATAATTATAAACTTAATTCCAAAAATTGAATTAATCCTCAACCACACATCTCAATCTCAGGATGGATGGTTCAAGTTGATTCTAGACAGTCTCAAAATTTTCTAAATAGGAGGCCTTACCACATAAATTTTAAGATATGATTATGCAAATTTATAATGCAAAATTGATTACAAAGCTTCATGCAACTAGTGTTATCATGACAAATTGATTCCAAGCCAATCCAATCCACAAACTAAAGGTGCCAAAGAGAGATGGAGGTAACCAAGCTTCCATTACCAAGGACTTCATGAGCACAAGCCGAGCAAGCCACTACAATAAGTAATTATGGAGCATCCAAAGAAGGTAAAAGAGAGTTTCTTTTGAATTTTAGTTGTGTGTTTTATTAATTTTTTTAAACTAATCTCTCCCTAATGTCCAGGCCTAGAGATGTTATGCTAGTTAGTGTGTTTCTTTCATTTTGTTTTTTTCATTTTGAAAATAACACCATACTAACCATCCTCTCTTGAATCAAATTCCTAGATCACATAATGGCACACCTGGTGGGACTAGATGCATCCCACACATGAATACAATCATTTTTTAGCTTTAAAATTTTCATTTGGATCATTAAAATTCTTGCAAATTGATTTTCTAACTTTGTTTTGCCATTTTTGTTTGCCATGGGTTTACACAATAACTGACATCAGTTAGTAAAACTAACATTGGTTGAATAGCTATCATTGGTCACATTGGTATAGCTGATGTTAGTTAGATAATCATTAATTTGCCTTGTTTAAAGTTCATAAAAATCTTGGGAGTCATATCACCTACTTTAGCACAATTATGCTTCCCAATTGGCTCTAGACCTTTACCAAAGTTATTTAAAGTCCTTCACTTATAGTCTAAATTCAAAATTGCACATTTATAAGTTTAGAGGGTTGATTTGTTAAGTGGGTTCACCATTTACACTAAACTTGAGGGAACTTAGGTTTAATTCCCAATTTGGGTTGAAGGTCGTTTAAGACTCATAATCATTGTCATCACATGATATACTTAAGCCATTTTGTTCTAAACACTTTCACTTTGAGTCTATGCACCATAAACATTTTGAGCCAAGAAAAGTAGTGTTATGATGTCAAAATTATGAGAAATTATCTTTGCCTTAGGTAATTTTTGAAATAAACTTTTTTGTCACACCTTTTGGATAGTGTAACATCATTACACTACCTAAAACTTTTCAAATATTGTTTTATAGACCCTCTTACATAGAATTCAAATTTGCTCCTACATTTCCAAACCAATTAGAGTGTACTTTTGTGATCTTTTGTCTAGTGTAGTTATATTGTTTACTTTTGTCTAGCTTATTTGTCAAAAAATCTATGTTTTATACCATTATTTATGAGAAATTAAACTATCTCTAAAGTGCATTTTGTTTCATACCTTATACCTAGTTGATCAATTTCATGTCCAAGAATCAAATGCCTAGTGTTTATTAGAAGTGTTTCAAATCCTTTAGATTAAAACTTTAATCTATTTCAAAGTCTAGATTTTGACATTGTTTGGCTAAGAGTCCTAACACATGCCTTGTTTGAGCCTAGATTTAGATGTGGCATTTGGCCAAAAGACCTAGCAACTTTTAAATTTTTAGATTAGACTAATTTGAAACACTTTGACCTTAGAGTTTGGCATTTTGATTTTGGTCCATTTACTTGCTTATCTTTGTGTGAATAGTGAAATGTTAGATACTTCATGATAATTTTTTTCCTCACAAATATTTGCATAAACCTTATTGATCCTTTTTATGAATCTAGACCAAGTTGGAACATCATCTCTTTTAGATTTTGTCCTTTTTAGAGTTTGTATAACTCTTTGACCTTTTATCACAAAGCATTGACTATGGATCCCAACATGTATTCTTACACTTGTAGTGGACTCATGCACAAACCAGAGATTAGTAATGTGGTGGTGCAAGAAGAAATGGTGCAAGACCCCTATGTGGATAATATTTCTTATGAGATGTATTCTTATCCCTCTTATAATACTCAATTAGGGGCATAAAGCTAATATCCATTGGATAAATATTTGGTTAACACACCACCCTATTCAAAACAAGACTAATAATAAACCACACAATACTTAGTTAAAATACCCATAGTGAATGAGCCAGTTATTCAATAGTCATATTCTACTAATATGGCTTCCACGTATGATCCATTTTTTTTAACGACATTTTTTAGAGAACAAAGATGAGATTTTGGTTAGATCTATAGAGATAGTGGCCAAGTTTCTAGTAGAGTTCCCCCATGAAAATTTACTAAGTCTAGTAAGATTGCCCAATAATATCATTTATGATCAATAAGCTTCTTCTATCAATCTTATGGCTCTAATCCAAAAAATGTATCAAGACCCTAATGTATCTAATCAAGGCAAAAACATCATGGTAGATCACTTTAACCAAATGTAGATAGCATATAAAACCTACCTAAATCTAGCACATAATTTAAATCAGATGAACATGGTAAGTAAGCCTCTTATTAACCTAGTTCCTTCAATAGGAGTGTTGATAGAGTTAACTAGATAAGAGAATCTAAGTTCTGACCCATTCATATAAACCACTTTGATAGATAACTTGATGAATATGACCATTATTGAAGAAGTGTCTTTGGCCTCGACATAGAATAGTGAGCCAAATATAGTGGATAATGTGTAAACAACATCCAATCCTGATCAAAGTGGTACTAATGCACAAACAACTAGCCAACAACATATGCCTATTGTTAATCCCATGAGTAGATCATCATACTAGGGAATAGGAGTTTCTACATCCTAACCTCAATTGGTTGCTTCCTCAAGTGTACAACCTATGGTATTAGGTAATCAAACAATGGCCAATGTCATACCTCAATGATAGAATGTGATCAATCCTACTCCTTAATAAGTAATGAGTAGTATTCCAGAATAGTAGGCACAATATATTGTATCAACACAATAGAGGACAAATACATTACCACCTCAATCAAAGGGAACTAATGTCCCACCTCGCCAAGTAATGACAAACACACCTCTTTAGTCATAGA
This sequence comes from Torreya grandis, assembly GCA_037957365.1. Classification (NCBI taxonomy): domain Eukaryota; kingdom Viridiplantae; phylum Streptophyta; class Pinopsida; order Cupressales; family Taxaceae; genus Torreya; species Torreya grandis. The sequence continues at coordinate 56,702 of JARHVA010010783.1, forward strand.
CTAATATGTTATTAAAAAACCAAGCAATGAGTAGTCAACAACATGTAAATATTGGTTAGTGATAGATGCCAAATTTGTAATTTATTTTCACTTCCCCATAGGTATTTGTGTAACAAAGAGGTCCCCATGTTTCTCAAGTACCTACTAGACAATCATTAGTTCAAAATGTGCCATAGATTCAGAGATAGGGTCTTGGTCCACAAGTTCTCACTCAATAGCAAGGTTTGATTATTTGGTAGCCTATCCCTTTTTAACCATAGCATGCATATTATAGTTATATCCCTCCATTCCAACCACAAAATCCTACAATTCAAACCTTTATCACCAACCCAAAAAAAATATCACACAACCAAATATCCAATTTCAAGTACATCTTAATCTGCGTATGCATATTCTTGGTCTATTCCCTAACCAAACCAATATACCCCAATAGGTATCTCCATCATGCCTTGGTAAAAGTGTCTTTCTTGTGACCTTCCAACCATCTATCCAAACTAATATTCTCCCTCAAACCAATATTCTTTCTATTTTCCTATAACAAGAATTGCAATAAATGAAGGATGCAATTGCTACTATTTAGGCTGGGAAATAGACTAAAATTTTCAAATTAGATGACATGTATTCTTATCCATTCAACATTGAGTATTTGTAGATACCATTTCCTCCAGGATATGAATTTTTGAAATTCAACAAATACAAAGGGAAAGGTGACCCTAAGGCCCATTTAACTAAATTCTTTGTTGCATGCCAATTAGTGGCATATAGTGGCATATACCTTTTGTTGTTGTTTCCAAGGAGCTTAGTTGGGCAAGACTTGGATTGGATTTTAAAGTTTCATAAAAATTTAGTAACAGATTTTGATGATCTTTTTTATAAGTTTGTGCAACACTTTTCCTATAATCTCGAGCATGAGATTTCATTAGTGGACTTAGTGCAATCAAAGCAAAAAGCTAGTGAGAGTTTTACAAGTTATCTACAGTGATGGAGATACCTTGCAAGATATTTCACCCATAGTTTCTCAGATAAACAATTATTTCCTATGATTACCAAAAATTTGCATAGTGAGATAACATATCATCTAGAGCTATAATGTGCACATACTTTTAAGGAAATCATCGATAAATTATTGTTGATTGAGTGAGTTCCTATAAATAAAAGAGTCATAAATATTAATTAAACTAATCAAAATCAAGGTACCAATCAATAAAATTAACAACATCAATATCCCATTTAAGTGTAAGCATCATAACTAGCACAGGCTAATAACTAGGAAAGACCGAATCAATTTAACTGTAATAAGAATGTTGTGGGAAATGGAGTAACCAAATCTCATCATATGTAAATGGTGGAAACATCATTTTCACCACATTTTTAGGTTAATCCTACCCAATAATATATCCAATTAATATTGAAATCATAACAACTAAGACATGCATAACAAATACAACAACCTTTACCATTGTAAACCCATCCTCTTAGGAGAACCATGCCTGCACATCATGTCTTTAGTGACCTAGGAAAACCTATTGAGTCTATATTTTTCAAGCTTGATTTTGATAATATAATTAGTTAGCCTATACCAAAGCATTATCCGTAAGGTATTCCTTATCCTAATTGGCACCATGAAAATGAATTCTATGACTATCATTGGGTCAACTGGCATAATCTATGAAGATGTGTCCAAATAAAGAATTTAATTGAGAATATGTTGGAGAATGGGGAGATAAAATTAGATAATGGTGCTTACACTTCCAATCAAACTCTTGGGATTTATAAAAAGCCCTTTCCCTAACATAACAATCAATAGTAATAAAACAATTAGCAAAAACAATAATAATGGCCAATATAGCAATAAAATCAACAATATCAAAATCAAAGGCTAAAATAGAAAAATAAACAAAATTAGTAGTAGAACCACAATGATAGAATAATGGATAAAACCAAAGTCAGGATGGTAACAACCAACAAACTGACCATGCAGTTGTACATGACTATAATAGGGTTTCAAGTCATATTATAAGGGTATTTTTAATACCATCTCCATTAATCCTAGACTAAACACTAATCAACCTAAACCATTGATAAACAACAACATTCAACCAAATTACATAGATAATCCTTTTTTAACCTGAGAGTGCATACATGTAACTAGCAAATTAGGACTTCCCATTTTGGACCTTATATCAATAACTCATCTTTGCCACGTGACCACATATAAGTGAATTGGTAACTGAGACTTGCCCTATTTGGTCCCAAACCATTCCAAACATTTGTTAGCAATAATGGTTTGGTATTTAATCTTGATTATTCAATCACAACTTGGAGGTCAAAGATTATTATCCTAGGCCCATAACCATCTACCACTTTACTTATCATCTAACCAACTATTCATCCTCAGAATAAACCATTTACTCCTAACCAAGATAATAAGTTTGATATTGTGGAACAATTGTAAAAGACACCATCACAAATTTATATTTTAGATTTGTTGTGAACATCAATAATCCACAAGAACATCTTGAATGAGTTTTTGATCCAATCCACTATTACTAATGACATATCCCATGATAAATTTCAAGCTTTGGTTGGACACCTAGCTCCAACCCAACAAGTAACATTCAAATAAAGTGATATGTCTTCCCTTGGCCCACTCCATAATAACCCATTATACATAGAAGTTTATATAAAGTGGCATAAAGTGAAACATGTCCTTATAGATAATGGATCATGTGTCAACATAGTGTCTCTAAAGCTCATCAAGCTTATTGGGTACACAATGGTAGATCTTCAGCCATAAATAATAATCATCAAAGCCTATGATAATTAGGAAAGAGAATCACAAGGCACCATTAGTTTTCTAGTTATCATTGGGCCTTTAACTCATGATACACTTTACCATGTGTTTGATACTGAGTTATCATATAATATGATTCTAGGTGGGCCTTAGTTATATGATATTCATGCAGTCCCATCAACACTACACCGATGTATCAAGTTTTCACACTCAGGGATGGAAGTGAATATTCTAGGAGATTTATACCCAGATAAACATTGCAAACATCTTGAGGCCAAATTTCAAAGCTATAATTATCAATATGACATGATCCAAGTTCCAAGTAGTATAAAGCAAAGGCTATACTTATTTATCCTTCACCAGATAATTGCATAGATCATAATACCTTGGATTCCCTTTCCCACATGTTGCCTCCTAAAGCTTCTAATCATTTCACCATTTTAGTTAATGGATCGAGAGAGTATGTGACCCATGATTCATTTCATATTGCCAATCTTCTTTAGAATTTGAAAACCTTTGCGAAACTTAAAGTCACTCCACATATGCATTCGTAGAAAAAGAACAAAGATAAGGGACCTATTATATTTATACCAGCATCTGGCCTAGAACTTGACCCTCTTGAAGGGGACAAATCATGGCTATATAATGAAAACTAAGTTGATTATTATAAAAATAAGAAATATCCTATTCCCAATAGGATCATAGAGCATCAAAATTATGAAGTAAGAGGCCTTAGACTAAATCAACAAGGAACCATTAAGCAAATTTCCATGACTAAGTATGAAAGACCTTATAGACTTAGATTTAAACCACCTAGGGGTGACCCCACATATCTTATTCAAGCTCCATCACCAGTTACTAGTGATGATGATGTCGATAATAAAGTAGAGTCTAATCATAGCCTCACCTTTGATGACCTCACTGAAACTAACCTATTTGATAACAATGCCATTTATAACCTTACCCTAGCCATTCTTCATAACCCATTATGATTATATTATCCCCAATTGATAGATTGGGACCAAAAATAATCTAATCTACCAATTGATGAGTTTCAGAATGATGAGGCATTATGTGACTTTCTAGGCCTTAGAGACAACGTTCCATTGAGACATCACAAGTCAAGATTCTCAATTACATTATATATTGTATCCTATTTTGGAGAGCAAATGAACACCCTTAGACAAAAACAAATAAGTAAAACATTGAGGCCCCAAAGTGAAAACCTCTTTGAGATACTTTTTGACTAGAGAAAAATTAAAGATAAAGGTGAATCTAGTGGTGAAAACCTATTTCAGGCACCATTAGATGAGGGTGTTCATTATTCTTAAAATTTACACCAGGAGACCACCAATGATGAACTTGCTTGTGGATCTAAGTTCAAATTTGAGAAACAACAAGTATTTGATCAAATTATTCAAAAAGTTCCAACTATTTTTATCACATGGCTAGATCTCCCATTAGGGGATTTAGATTCATCATGCCTAGGAGAAGTTGAAGAGAAAGTCTTAATAAAGGACCTTGACATAATCCAATAGTTTAAGTCATTACCTACTATCCTAGAATATGGTTTGACCCTTCTAGTTGAAGATACAATAGAGATAAATCTTAGGACTCCATCAAACTTAAAATGGATAAAATTAGGTGCATCCCACACTGAGGAGGAACATGATGTCTTTACATCTCTATTCAGATAATTTATAGATATCTTTGCATGGGCCTATTCTGACATATCAGGTTTAGACCCCACCTTAGTTCTACACCACCTTATGGTTAATCCTGACACCAAACTGGTAAAATAAAAGCTATGTAAGATGCATCCTTGCATTGCTATATTAATAAATAAATAGTTGAAAAAAATCTTAGAAGCAGGATGTATCTGATCCATTGACTACTCAGAATGGATCTCTAATATAGTACCTATTAGTAAAAAGCTTGAAGGGATTAGAATCTATTCTAATTTTTGAGACATCAACAAAGCTTTTCCTAAATATGATTTTCCATTACCTAATATTAACATGATCATTGACTCCATTGTAGGTTATGAAATACTTTCACTTATGTATGGATTTTTAAGATATAACTAGATCATAATAGCACCAGAAGACCAACATAAAATAGCATTCACCACTTCATGGGGAACATTTTGTTATCAAGTAATGGCATTTGGCCTCAAGAATGTTGGAGCTACATATCAAAGTGTCATGACTGTCATATTCCATGATATGATACATGATAGTTTTAAAGACTATATCGATGACATATTAGGAAAATATAAAACCATGGTCAATCATCTAACAATGCCACGTAAGATATTTGAAAGGTTATGGGAGTACAAAGTTAGACTCAATCCAAAGAAATGTGTGTTTTATGTAACTTTAGGGAAATTACTTGGATTCATCATGTCTCGTAGAGGTATTGAAGTTGATTTAGCTAAAGTCCATGCTATAATTGAGATGTCACCACCAATCAATTTAAAACAAATCTATAGTTTGTAGGGTAAGATCCAGTCACTCTGATGCTTCATCACTCAGTTAATTAACAAGTGCCATCTATTTACACACCTTTTGAAAAAGGGAGTTATTTTTCATTGGGATGATCACTATCAAATAGATTTTCAACAACTCAAAGACTATCTTGTTAATTTACCTATTTTATTACTTCCTATGCCAGGAAAACCATTCTTGTTATACCTATTAGCTACTAACCATGCTCTAGGGGTACTCTTGGCTCAACATGATGACCATGGAAAAGAGAATGATGTATACTACTTAAGTTTTACCTTGGTTACATATGATCATAAATATACACCTATTGAAAAAACTTGTCTAGCCATGGTCTTTATAGCTTAGATACTACACCATTACATGTTGAATAATAAGACCATGGTTATTTCAAAAGTAGATCCACTCAAATATCTGCTATCTAAAATATCTTTGCAAGGTATAATAGTTAAATGGATCATGCTTCTCAATGATTTTAACATAGAGTATGTCAATCATAAGGCAATCAAAGGACAAGTTCTTATAGATCAACTTACAAAAGAACCTCTCATAGACACACAACCACGCATATTTCAATTTCTTGATGAATCCATAATGACCATCATTGACACACCCCTTGAGGAACAACCCTAGAATAAGTATTTTTATGGTTCATTTAATATAAATGGATTGGGAGTAGGGATATTATTTATTACACCATAGGGGGATCTAATCCCTAAATCATTTAGAATTAGTTTTTCTTATATAAACAACATCACTGAGTATGAAGCACTTATTACAAGACTTTAATAGGTAGTGTATTAAAACATATCTCATCTTCAAATTTATGGTGATTCTCAGTTAATCATCAATTAGGTCACAGATCATTTTCAAACCAAAGATGACAAGTTGGTTCCATGTAAATCCATGGTTGACACTCTTAAGCAACAAATTTCCAACATTCAGTTTAAGCTTATACCAAGGGATAGTAATAAAACTGTAGATGCCATGGCTACTATTGAGTCTTTGATTCAAAAAATAGATAAATTTGGAGAGTATCAGTTCCTTATCAAGAATTTGTCAACACCAACTCATGGACCTTCAACCATTACAATGATTTATGATATTGGTGGTCCTAATTTTATCTAGTACTTAGACCCTTACAACTACCTTCATGACCAAGTTCTACCACATAGCCTATATCAAAAATAAACCAAAGCCTTCATTCATCATTCCACTCATTATACTGTACTTAAATCAACCCTTTAGCATCATAGTTTTGATATAACTCTACTTCATTGTTTAATTTTAGCAAAGTCTACACAAACATTAAGAGAAGTTCATGAAGGAGTATGTGGAGCTCATTCTAGCAGGGTAGTCCTATCCAAAAAGATCTTGTATACTAGTTATTATTGGCCCACAATGGATGTAGATGCTAGTATATATATAAAGAAGTCTAAAAAATGTCAACAACATACTAATTTGATTCATGCCCCATCCAAACTCTGCAACTAATGTTGACACCATGGCCATTTTATACATGGAGACTTAACTTCATTGGGAAGATCAACCCCACTTCATCTGATGGCCATAAACATATCCTTACCACCATCAAGTACTTCACTAAGTGGGTTAAAGCTATACCCCTCACTTACGTGATTGGAAAGAAAATTTTCAAATTCATCTTCAACCATCTCATTTTCCACTATGGTATCCCCTCTGACATTATATCTAATAATGGAGGATCATTCAAGAATAAGGATGTAGATGAACTATATACTAAATATAACATCACATAAAAAATTTCTATAGTGTATTACCCTCAAGGTAATGGCCAAGCTGAGGCATCCAACAAAACCATTGTCAATATTCTCAAAAAGATTGTCAATGATACCAATCATGATTGACACTTGAAAATATTCTCTACCCTTTAGGCATACCATACCAATCATCATACCCCCATAGGAACTACTCCATACTCATTTGTTTATGGTACTAAATCCATCCTTCCTATTGAGGTCAAATTTCCTTCACTATGCATCTCTTTCAAGCATGTCCTAGATGACCATGACTATCGAGTAGCTCACCTACAAGAGCTAGACTTACTTGATGAGATACACATAATTGTGCTCAACAATTTTCAAGCATATCAAAACTAAATCAAAGGACACTATAATTAGTGTGTTAAGTATCAAACATTTGAACTTGGTGATCTTGTTCTTAAAGAAAACCAAAATAATACCATGATTGAGAAGAAGCATAAAGGGAAATTCAAACCAAATTAGATAGGGATTTTCATCATTACTATAGATTATAGATTAGGAGCATTTAGGCTTGCCACACTAGATGGAGATGAACTTCCTAAGCTGATGAATATTATTCATCTCAAGTAGTACTATGCTATAATGCTAAGGTGTATTATCCATAAGGACCAATTCAATTATGCCATTTTATCACTATTATATTTTACACAAATACCATCCTTATCTGTCCTCTTCACCATATCCACTTTTCACTTTCGACCTATTGGCCCAGTGTGTTCTAAAGCCTAGCCCATTTGACCTTGGTTTTTGCCATTATTTATGCATTTTTAACATCAAGATATCTGATTAATTTTATCAGTTGGTTCAATTAATTTGGACAAAGATCATATTTTAGAATATTATGGTAGAATTTTCAACAATTGCATCATTTGTTTTTTATTCCTTTCTTACCATTGGTCTTACTACTAATTATAAACACCTTTGGGAAAATTAGTACCATTGATATATGCCATTTTATCTTGGTTATAACCACCTATGGGAAAACTAGGGGTAACATTAAGCCTTGATGTACTAAATTGTCACTTATTATGCCATACTATGCCTATTTACCAATTATTCTTGTTGACTACTACACTAGTCAAATTCCTCCACTGAAAAGATAGAACTATAGTGACTTGAGGTCCTACTCTAGGACTATGCAGGTAGTGGTTGATACTTGTTGAAGTCATCTCAGACACCCTTTTCACTTTTCTCTCACCATTTTGTGAGTAACCTAAGTGTGAATGCCCTCACCATTTTGTGAACAACCTAAGTTTGAATGCTCTCACCATTTTATGAGCAACCTTATTTTAAACTCTCTCACCATTTTAAGAGCTTGAACCATTTAGTGTCTCATCATTCTTGATCAAGCTGAGATACTTCAAAAAGTTCCAAAAAAAATTGAAAAATCATTAGAAAAAAATAAAAACATTGACCACTTCTTTGCCTTAAGGATTTTGGGAACCCTTCCTAAGTTACCAATAAATCACTTATCATTTAGTTTCCCTATCCTTTTTGGCCTTTTCTCTCACACACTTGCCAATTTTCAAGACCATTCCTCTTCTTCTATCACATCCATTCTATTTGTTTTCCTTAGTTATCACATTCTTCTAATTCCCTAGGAAAACTACATTTGGCCTAAATTTTTTTATTGGATATTACATCTATGGAACTATGTAGGCGGTGTCTACTTGCCTAATACATATGGAGATAGCTCTTCCACACCCTTACTTTTCTTTTATTTTCACCATTTTATTCATGTGTTAAAGTTATCACCTATTTTCTAGGGGCACTATTTGCATGGTTTCTTTTAAGTGTTTCTTTGTTTTTTTGTAATTTTGTTTGTATGTCTATTTTTTTGCTTTTAGCACTATTTCCTTGATTCAATTTATGTGTGTTCATTGGGTAATTCCTTACCCATAATTATACTTGAATATATCCATATTCATATGTTTACATTGTCATCATGGTTTCTATCATTAGTGTATTATTTTTTATTAAGTATTGGATTACAGGAGTTAGTCCACATGTATATTTTGAACAAGTCCTCATGATGTTATACCATGATACCTACCAACACATGCTACAGCAAACCTTTGATTTAAGAAATCTATTCAAAAATGGTGGCATCTCTTTGGCACCAACATCCTGATTCTATCCCAATCATATCCCAAATAAAGTAATTAACCTTGAAATAATTTCAACCTTTATTAGTTTAGATGAACATCTCTCTACTAGTAGGTCATTCCAATTCATCATTACCCTCTGTGTTAAGTTGTCATCATCCTTGGCCAAGTTTATCATGTTTTCCATAATCAAGGTCCAATGATTATAAATACCTATGGAAAAATCATTGCACACTATCCCACCTGTATTTCTCAATGATTATAAACACATTTAGGAAAATCATTGTGTTGTCACCACTTTACTTTTTTTGCCCATACAAGGGCATGTTATTATCTTGTTTACCTATCCTAACTAGGGTAGCTCCATCTTCTCAATGATTATAACTACCTTTGGTAAAATAATTATACACCATCCTACTTACATTCTCAATGATTTTGACTACTTTTTCAATATCATTGTGTTTTTCACGCCATCATATTTCCTTTCTTTGGTCCCCTCATTTCACTTCTTTCTTTTTGAGGGACCATTTGCCGACCTATTTGTGCCAACTGTTACTTTGAGGGGGAATCATACAATTAGTTTATCATCATTGTAGTTGTAGGAATACAACACCTTTTTATTCTTTGAAAAGATGTTATTATGCTTATAGCTTGCAATGCCTTCCCAAATAGGGGTAAATTGTAGATACCTAAATCTAGCCATCATTAACCTCTAACTAGGCTTTTGACAAATTTCCACCCAAAATGTATAATTTGGCCTAAAAACACTAAAACATGATAAATGATGTGAAATTAACATAATCAAGTGATGATTTTGGCCAGGGTATCCCTAAATGGAGTAATACAATTTAGGAGATAGCTAACTTTGATCAAATCATTTTGAGTTAAAATGCTAATTTTGCACCTAGGTGTTCTAGATTGTTCTTTCTTATCAAATATCCTATATGAGACACATGCCTTCATTATTTATTATTGGTAACATCCTAAATGGGAATATGGTTCCAATGCATCTAACAGTGACTTCCAATTCCATTCTAATCAAAATTTGGACCAATAACAAGACATTCTAATCAATTTGAGTAATTTGTGCACAAAGTGCTTAATCATGCTTAAGATACAATTAACCCAAATAAATGCTTAATAAAAAATTCCATGAAAACTTATTTTTGGAAATGGATATTGAATAACTGCATTACCAGGTGACCTCATTTCTTGGGAAGACATCCCTAAGCCATAAATGCCACAAATATCAGGATTCATGCCTCTCATTCCTCATCAATGCCTTCCATGATGCCATCCATACCTCTTAATTTCCCCTTATTCCAATGTCATGATAAGGATAATTATAAACTTAATTCCAAAAATTAAATTAATCCTCAACCACACATCTCAATCTTAGGATGGATAGTTTAGATTGATTCTGGACATTCTCAAAAATCTATAAATAGGAGGCCTCACCACATGAATTTTAAGATATGATTATTCAAAGTTACAATGCAAAATTGATTATAAAGCTTCATGCAACTAGTGTTATCATGCCAAATTGATTCCAGTCCAAGCCAAGCCATAAGTCAAAGGTTCCAAGGAGAGATGGAGGTAGCCAAGCTTCCATTTCCAAGGACTTCATGAGCAAAATCCGAGCAAGCCACTACAACAATAATTTTGGAGCATCCAAGGTAGGTAAAAGAGGGTTTATTTTGCATTTTAGTTGTGTTTTATTCATATTTTTTAGCTAAGCTTTCCCTAGTGTCTAAGCTTAGATATGTTATGCTAGTTAGTATGTTTATTTCATTTTATTTTTTCATTTTGAAACTAACACCATACTAACTATCCTCTCTTGATTCAAATCTTTAGATAACAAGAGCCTCCTTAATTTAAACTTCCTTTATTGATCAATACTGATTATAATGATGGGCATGTTTCCAACAACTATGATAGTGATGATGACACCACTCATGATAGATAGATGAAAACATATGTGCAATAAAATTTGATCCATTTTATCATATTTCACAAAACCTATTTGAACCCATGGGTCTTAGTACATATAGAATTAATCCAATTATATAAGAAATAACACTTAATCCAGATAAGGGGAACATAACCATAAAAAATGAGCATGTAAATGTTTGTTACTCAATCCACCACTCAAGGTTAAAAGCATTAAGATAACCTTATAAATCTCAATTACAACTCTACCATGTGAACAATGTGGGGTCTTTGCCAGAAACCTCATAACCTATCAAAAGGTCAAATCCTTCTTATATATTAAATGAGAACTATTGGTACCCTAAACTTGTTAAGTAAAGGATTCACTCTAATACAACACCCACCTAGGTGTGAAGGGATAATTTTGATGAATGGTTAGTGTAGAGAGGATTACAAAGAAAGTTAGTCAAGCATTAGTCCATAAATAATAAAAAATGCATAAAGAACTAACTAACCAAGCCTATCTATTCCTATGGGAATTACAAAGGATATCAAGAAACATATAAAAGAAAGTAACACCATATTACCTTCCCAAATGGATTCACCATACCCATGTATCTCAAAAACATGTTATCCCTTGATCAAGCATCCTTGTCTTTGTCAAAAATGGTGTTAAAATCCTCCAATGCTTGAAGAACACTCCATAAAACCTAGGCTCTTGATTCTAAATCACCAAACTAGCCTATTAACGAAGCTTGCAAAAAAAATCTATGATCAAATGCAAAGCCTTAAGGAAATAATATAACATTATAGATTTTAAATATTCAAGCTTCTTAAAGATAATTAAGCATAATAACTTTGCACCAAAATATCTTAAAATTCATATCCATGATCTCTCTATTTATAGATTTTTGAGATTGGTTATGATCAACCATGACCATCCATCTCAAGATTGAGATGTGTGGCCATAGATAATTCTAATATTTAGAATTAAAATCATAAATATTCTCAAGATAAATAAACATTAAAGAGGCATGGGAGGCATTAACTAGGCATGGGTGACCCATAATCATGATATTTGTAGCATTTATGGCCTAGGAATGTCTTCCCAAGAAATGATGTCTCCTAATGATGTAGTTAATAGGAATCAATTTTCAAAAATAAATATTCAACAAATCTAATGGAAAATACACTTAAACTCTTAATTTGGATTAATTATCCTTAAATAAGGTTAATCAATGTTATGCAATTATTTGAAAATTAGCTCTCAATTAATCAAAATGGTCAAAAAGTCATATTACTGAGTCATAATTTGACTAGATATGAACCGAAAGGTGATGTTAGATGCATTGGAGTTGTATTCCTATTTAGGATGTTTCCAATACTAAATAATAAAGTTATGTGATGTGTACTAATGAATTAAAAGAAAAGAGTGATCCAGAGCACTAAATGGTGAAATTGTCATTTTGACTCAAAATAATCTGATCAAAGTTAGCTCATAAAATGCATTACCCTATTTAAGGATACTTTAACCTAAATTAGCACATGTAAGTGACAAGTTTGAACCATTTAGGTAATTTTATTTATTTTGACCTAAAATGTGCATCTGAGTTTAATTCAAGTAAGATTGACAATTTCAACACAAATGGTGTTAGGAATTGGATGTCTACATTTTTCCCCTATTTGAAAAGGCATAATGAGACATTAAAGTGAAGGAACATCTTTTAAAATAAAATAGTTTTCAAGAATAAATTGGAATAGATCCATGATACCCCCTCAAGAGGACATACTAGGATGTAATAAAAGGATGGACTCTCAAAAAGAGAGAGAAAATGAGAGGTTAACCCATAGAATAGATCACATCTAGATGAGTTAATGCTTGCACACGTGATCACCATCAATGATCAAAATATAATTAGAAGTATAATAGGCCATAGAGACAAGGGGAATTGGAAACATACAATCCATAAATGTAAGGGACACACTATAAATGTACCTAATTTGAAAGTACAATCTACATGCTTACAACATTGATCAATCCTCAGACAAGTTACACACTAAATATTGACATCATGGGCTTTAATGTGGAAATCATGGAATTAGAAGAAAAGAGATAATGTTATACTTTAGGAAGGGAATCACAACTATAATGTGGTCTCTAAAGAGAATATAATAAGAAGTACTCTAGTAGAGTTGATTTGATCATGATAAGATAGTCTTACCCCAGTAGGGCAAAGTTTGATCATTGATAAAGAATAAATAATGATTTTGACCCTATAAAGCTGATTTGATTCGAACATGGTTCAGATGTTGGACACCAACATGGGAAATTGGCAAGCAAAATACCTCAAGGATATAACCCAAAAGATAGGTTAAAATGAGTGGGTGCAAACATACATGTGATGGTGTAATGGGAGGCCATATAAAACTTAGAATATGATAAAGTACAAAGTGATGATAGATATGAAAAGAAGAATGGAGATAGTTGAGTTGACCTCAATAGAAATTAAGTTCTACATACATAGTTCTATGAACTCATATTCTAGCATTAACTTCAGGCCATTGTAGTTCACCCAAGTTTGGGAGAGAATGGAATGAAGAAAGATAAAAAATGACCAAGAATTGACTAGACACACAATGTATGAAAAGATATGCACATCTAATCATAAACAAAGAAGCCTAAAATTCATGCTACCTAGAAGCCTAATTCCATATCATGAGCCTAGGTTTTTCGAAATGTTTTTGAGAATCATTCATCAGAGCTAATGTTGACAATAAGATGTTGAGACCTGAGCACAAAGTGCTTTCTATAACAAAAGAAATTAGGCATCATAAGTATGAATAACTTATAATGATATAAGATTCTAATTGTGCTGATCTAGTTCAAATGTGAATATATATAACTAAGGATAATGGTGAAATAATGACCAAAACCAGAGTTACAATGATTTACATTTAAAACAAAAAAGCAAAGACAAAGAAAAAGACAAACATAAATGAACCTAACTTGAAATCAAGATATGATCTTAAGTAGGAATAAAAAAATTTGAAACCAAAAGGAAAGAACATCTTAACGACATGAGACCAAGATATGAATAATCAAGATCTATGTTGACCATCAAGGCATTCTTAAACACAGAAGAGAAAAGCAAAATCAAATAGAAATATAATCAAGGAGACACACAACCAAGAATGAAGATGAAAAAAAAGATAAAAGGAGAAAAAATAAAAGGATAGGCATGAAATAAAAATAAAACACCAAGAAAATAAAACAAAACACCAAGAAAACTAAAATAAACACACAAACAAAAACTAAGCTAGTGCAGTTTAAAGATAAATGTTCATGTATGTGCAGTAGAGGTGTTACTTTCCACCACATCATAACAAATAACAATGACATGATAATTGTTCCCTAATTAAAGAGGAAAAATAACAAAATAAATGGGGGAAGAGAAGAAAAAGAAGGGGTTGGTTGATTTGACTCCAGATGTATTAGACAAGTGGATGCTACTTACATATTTCCATGGATGCATGTTCCAACATGAACTTTAGGCCAATTTTAGTTCTCCTAGGAAATGGGATAGAAGAAAAATGATGATTAGACCATCATGATTTATAGAAGAAATGGAAGATATAACAAAAAAATGAGAATGGTCTAGCAAATAAGAAGTTGATGAGATGAGAAATAATTATATTAAAAAATGACAAGTGCATGGGATAAGATGAAATGAACTGGTGTTTTTGTGCTTACAAAATGATAAGAGTGTAGCATGGTGGAATGAGAATGTAAAAATATATATAAGTGTGAGATAATGTTTTTTTCCTTTAGTGGATCTTGTTCTAATGTTTTTAGTATTTTCAAATTATTTCTAATATTTTTGGTATTTTTAGGATAAAATATGCACAAGGTGGGACCATCTAGTCAAGGAGATGTACATCTTGAGAGTAGAGGTTCCAATAAGACAACTAAGATGAATATAACAACCCATGCTCATAAATCAGTAAGAGAAAGGTTTTTGTTAAACTAAAAAGAGCAAAAAATACTTGAACTAAGAAGATGCAACTATTCACTTGTTTGAAATTGTATAAGACTAACCTAGTTGAACTACTTTGTAGAACTACTGTTGAAGATGTTCATAATGTTCATGAGACATAATCAAGATCATAATTGGTCAAGGGACAAAAAAATGTTCAAAATTATAATATGCCTTAGACATAACAAAGATGTGCTTCTCAAAGAGATCAATCTAGAATGGGATGAATAATGTGTTTAGAGTGCCAAGGGTTCAAAGCCTTTATTATTAGGATTCATGAAAATTGGACTAGGGTAGTATAAAATGTGTTTAAAGTAAGATAAAAGGGTGGTATAAAAGTATGATAGAACAAGTTAACCCCAAGTTAGGGGTCTTATAGATAATGGTTCAAAGTTGTTCATGCATAGAATATATTAAGGTGTATGATGTTAATGGGATTTGAAAGTTCTTCACCATTAGGTTTAGCTAATAGATATGCTCTTGATCCATAGTTTGTTATGATAATATATGGTCCTAACCAATTAGGCTAAAATTTGCCTTTATTTTTGGGTTCAACATTCATGTTCTTTTGGTTCTCTTTCAAAACTAAGTCACCAATCTCAAATTCTCAAGGGAGAATGCATTTTTTGTATCTTCTCCATAATCTATTATGATAGGCCTACATTTTTTTCTAGTTTAGCCAAATGCTTACCATCAAGAAGTTCTAGTTCTTATAGTCATGAGGCTCTATAGTCTTCATTATCTTCAATGTGCTCTAATGATCTTCATAATGATGGGATATCAATCTTGATTAGGATGATAAATTTAGTGCCAAACACAAGGGAGTATGGAGTAGCTCTAGTTGGGCTGCAATGATTAGCTCTATAAGCCTATAGGGTAGAAAAGAGTTTCAAATGCCAATTATGGCCAGCATCATTGACAATCTTTTTTAAGGTAGCTATAATGGTTTTATTTGATGCCTCAACTTGTCTATTTATTTATGGGTTATATGGAGTGGATTTATTGTGCTTTATCTTAAATTTTTCATAAAGAGATTTCACATCTTAATTCACAAAGGATCCACCATTATCAGATATAATACGGGTTGGGATGCCATATCGACATATGATATGGTAATAAATAAATTTAGCTATTTGTTTCCCAATAACATAAGTGAGAGGAATAGCCTAAATATACTTGGTAAATTACTTTTTTATAGTCAAAATGTGATTATGACCATCTAAATATGTCAGGTTAATTTTCCCAATGAGTTTGAGACCCCATGTTGAGAATGGTCATGGTGTTGTAATCAGCTGCAATGGTAAGGAAGGTACATGTATCAATTTTTCATGCTATTAATAAGGAACACACTTATTTACATAATTAAAATCATTTGTATCCATTTTGAGCCAATAATAGCCTATTATAATAAGTTTCTTTTCTAGGACTATACCATTGGTATGAACCCCACACATTCCTACATGAACCTCCTTTTGTGCCACCTTAGATTCTCCCAAAGATAAATAATGAAAAAGCATTCCATCATATCCTTTTTGATAAATCATGTTTTCAAGGAGGATATAACATGTTAATCAATGAAGGAAATGTTTTTTTTGGTTATTGGAAAGGTTGGTGAGAAATACATGACTATGGAAATAGTTATATAAATCTTGGTACCATGGTAGCTCAGGTGAGAGATTAGGATAAAAAATGGTGCATATCCTCTCCAAATTTGATATAATATGTGCTAGATAAATAATATTTTCAATCAAGAACTAATACTCTTTAGCAATATCATGCTTTTGAATCATGGAGCCAATTGTTTGCATGTCATCAGTAGATCTGTTGTTGACTCTTGGAACTTGTTCAAACTATATAGATTTAAAATGTGTTTTGAGGTCATCAACAATTTACTTGTAAGGAATAAGCTTATTATCTCTTGTTTGATACTAATCAATTATCTAATTTATGATTAGCTATGTATCTTCATATACCTTTAAACTTTGAATGTCTCATTGTATGGCAAGATGGAGCCTCACAACCAATTCCTCATATTTGACCATATTGTTTGTACACTAAAATTGTATATGGAATGCTTTGGGGATAAAATACCCATATGGCATGATAAACAATAGGATAAATCTATATCCTTTATATTTTAAGGATATATCAAAATAGGGCATCCACTATTTAGGTTCTTTTGATGCTTGTTCTATCATCATGATAAAATCATCTAGAAGGTTAAAGTTGAGAGGTTGAGTGGCCATAATAGGAGCTTCTACAAGTTGGTCTGAAAGAACCTATCTTTTGATTACCTTTTGATTCTAGTATTCAATATCAAACTCACTGAGGAGCATAATCCATTTAGCCATGTGTCCTTGAAGAGCTTATTTAGATAAGAAGAACTTGAGAGGATCTACCTTGGTGATGACAATAGTTTTGTTAATTTAGCATATAATGTCACAAGTTTTGGGTGGAAAACACCATAGATAAATATGCCTTCTCAATAGGCATATAATTATGTTCATAGGCTAACAATGTGTATATTAAATAATAAACCATGTGTTCCTTACCATGATCATCATGCTAAGCCAAAAGTGCCCCCAGTGCATGTTTTGTGGCTGATATATAAACAAGTAGTGGCCTTCTTTGTGTTGGAGGTCATAAGATTGGTGGATTGGCCAAGTATGTTTTAAGATTTGAAAATGATATCTGACAATCTTCATCTCACTAAAATGCTACCCCTTTCTTTAAGAGATTGGTAAATAGGTGGCACTTATCTACCAATTGAGAAATGAACCTGTATATAGACTGGATCTTGCCTTGTAGACCTCATAACTATTTAAGATTATTTGGTGGAGGCATTTAAAAAATAATGGTGAACTTTGTAGGGTCAACTTCAATCCCTCATTATGATACAATGAACCTTATAAATTTTATTGATGTGACTCCAAAGACATATTTCTTAGGATTCAAGTGGACTTTATATGCACGAAGCCTCTCAAATATTCTTTGTAGAATGTTAGGGTGTCCATCTCTTATTCTTAATTTTGATAATATATCATTAACATAGTCCATGATAATGTTATGTATCATGTCATGGAATATGCCAATAATCACACACTGATATGTGGCTTTAGCATTCTTCAAACCAAATGGCATGACTTGGTAACAGAATGTCCCCCATAGAGTGGTGAATGCAATCTTATGTTGATATTTTTGGGCTATCTTGATCTGATTATAAACAAAAGATACATCCATCAAGGATAGCATCTTGCACTCAGTAGTTGAGTCAAAAATCATGTCAATGTTGGGTAGAGAAAAGTCATCTTTGGGGCATACGTTGTTGATATCATGAAAATTAGTACAAACATGTATGCCTGGGGTATTTTTACTTACTAGCACTATGTTATAAATCCATTTAGAGTAGTATAGTGGTCTGATAAAATTAGATCCTACCAACTTTTCTAACTTATCCTTAACTAAAAGGGAAATGTCTGTATGCATCTTTCTTAACTTTTACTTGACTAGTTTAACATTAACGTGAACAACAAGATCATGCACAACTAAATCTGGGTCCAAACCTAGCATGTAAGAGTATGCCCATGCAAATATGTTTATATAACCTTTAAGAATGGATATAATATGTTCATGTTCTGCTTCAGTAAGAGAAGCTCCAAGATAAACAATTTTAGGATCATCATGGGTTCCAAAATTCACTTTTGTTGTGCTCTCCATAAGGAGTGTGGATCTATCTTCTAAAATGGTAGGTAGAGTATGGTCATGATCATTTTATTCTACTATATCTTCTTGTTTTTCTTCCCAAAGATATGGATAATATAAAGAATCAAAATATGCCTTATCAGGTAAAGTCCAATTGGAAAAAACCTATAGAAACTCAAGAGCAAGATGCTCAAATATTTGATGTTATTCTAAAGATATTCTTATACTAGTTATGGAACTTGGGCTAGATGGACTTTCTACATCCTGAGGAGATGATAAAAATTTCCCACCTGGGGGTGCCTAAAATAAGTTTTCACTCAAAGGCTTACCTTTTTCTTTAATTTTTCCTTGATCAAAAAGTGCCTCAAAGAGGTTTTCTCCTGAAGATCTTGATGTTTGTTATTTATTATGACCAAGAAAGTTCACCTGCTCTCCAAAGTAGGCAAAATAATTTAATTAAAAATAAAAACCCTAGTTATGATCACCAATGGGGAATGCATCTTATAGGCCTATGTATTCTACAATTGATTCTTCATTTTGAAAATCATCAAGGCATATGACTGAATTTTGTTGATCCCAATCTATGAGTTCAAGATGGAAAAGGCATAGGGTATAGTGAGGGTTTACTTTAGGATGGGAAACACCAATGTTAAATATATAATGTCTTGATTTAGGAAGGGAAGCACCACTAAGATGAGTTTTTTCTTTAGGATAGGAAGATCTAATAGAATGGATTTTTTCTTCAGGATGGGAAGCTCCAATGGTAAAGATATAATGTCCTACTTCAAGACGGGAAGCACCACTAGGATATGTTTTTAATTTAGGATGGGAAGATCTAATAGGATGGATTTTTTCTTCAGGATGGGAAGCTCCAATAGGTGTTATGGTCAATATGGAATTCAAATCAAACAAATTTGAATAAGCTAGCTCATTGAAAAAGCTATAATGATACATTGTGTCACTACTAAGAGTCTCATTACTAGTCACTTTGGAAGTGTTAATACTAAATGTTATGAGTTAATCCTCTAGTAGTTTGAATCTAAGACCATGATTCCAATTGACAACTCCAACTGATAAGGGTTCTAAAATTCCTTGCACATATGGGCCAAAGCCTTTCCCTGTATAGTCAAGATGATCCATTATCCTATTAGGGATATGATACTTTGGATTCTGAAAACAATCAATGAGGCCTTTAACATATAACTAATATCCCTTGATAAAATCCTCTCAATCTTTCTTTGGTGAAATTATAGTTAAAAAACCATAGGAGGTTTTGGTTGCTTCTTCTTTGGTTGCCAAAATATGATTGGGTCTGTTAGGAGTCTAAGAAGTTTTAGGCTTACCAAATGTTTTAAGTGATTTTGGTAATTTTGCAATATAGAAGACATCCTTTAGATGGTACATGGAAATGCTTGCATCCTTAATAATAACCTATTTGGTTAGATCTGTAGGAAATAGATTAGTTAAAGTGGAGGCTAGATTACCAGGGTATATATAATTAGATGGAGATGAATGAGAAATGATGGCTTTGTTCTTCTTTGCAATGAATTCAAAACCTGGGCAATAGTTATAATTACAAAAATTTACTCAAGATGTTTGTAGTATTGGTATGGCTACTGATAAGTGGGAATTGTAACCTTGATCCCATCATGGGGAAACTTAAGGCATTGGTGAAGAGTAGATGGAACTACCTATACTTCATGGATCCAAGGAAGACCAAGAAGTATCTTATAAGGAGCTAAATATCCATAATATGGAATAATATGTGATGAGAAATAGACCTAACCATGACTGGCAACTAAATTGTACTAGATGACTCCCTCTTGGCATTATCATAAGCCTTGATTGTAATAGTTTCTAGTCGAAAGTCTTTATCCATGTAACCCAATCATTACACCAATTTAAGAGATATGATGTTCAACCTTGAACCATTATCTATAAGAACTGACTTGATCTTGTGATCCAAAATGATGATCTCACTGTATAGTGGGTTATTATGGTTCAAGCTGAGGGTTGACATGTCTTTTTGATCAAATGTGATTTACTAAAATGAAGAAAATGCCTAACTAGGTTCTAGAACTGATCAAGGTTTATATCATTAGGCACAATAAACTCTTGTAAAAAATTGTTTAAAATGGTTCTATGAACATCAGATGTCCACAAGAGTTCTAATATGTAAATTTGTGTAGGGGTTTTATCGAATTGATTTTTTAGAATATAAGGCCTTTGAACTATGGATTGAACTAGTTTAGTCTTTGTTGGGATAATATTTAGCTTGGGAACCATTGGTACAATGTTCTCATTGGGTTTATGGAAATAAATAGGCAAAGGTCCCTGAGTGGTAACTCATGGGAGTCTAGTTACGACTACATAACCTAGAGGTGGCAAGGAGTTATTATAATTAAAAGAGGGAGGTAAAGGGCCTTGGATGGTGATTCATAGGTGATTAATAGTATTACAAAAATTCTAGGTCAGTGAGGAGATCTTATAAGAAAGGTACTATTATTTAGGATTAGCAACCCATGCAAATAGAGTAGCAACATGATGATGTGAACCCGACATGGTATTATTAGGGGGAGAGGGTGTTGAGCCTATAATGGTGGTTCCCATGTTATGAGGAACATGAGATTGGCTATGTAGCTTCACACTAATAGAGGTAATGTGGGTTGAAAAAATGCATCCCATAGTGTTATTATAGTTATAAGGTACACTGTTATAAGCCACATTATTAGTATGGGCATAATGATCTCAATTTTTCTCATTATGATTCTAACCTTGTTGTTGGTTCTGATTATGCCTCTATCCTTGATTATGACCATTTTGATTGTTTCTTGGTGGTGGTGGATCATGTTGAGGAAAGGGGTCTTTGTATATTCTCATATATTGTTTTGTGTCTTGATTAGGGGATAACTTAATTTCTAGTTTACCACTTTCAATAAAGTCCTTAAGAATATGTCACAATTGAATGCAATGATATGCACTATGACCAAAAACATGATGAAAATTACACCATTCATTCTCTTTGTACTAGTTTGGTTCTGGTTGATCTTGAGGAAATGGCCTTGATACTATCCATACAATTAAATTAGCTACAATAAGATTTTATAACACTATTTCAACCAATTCTCCTAACTTGCTAAACACTCTAAAATTGTTATGAAATGTCCTTCATGGAGGTTGTCTCTACAAAGTAGGTAGTGGATTTGAGGGAGTTAATTTTACATTTGGAGGAGGCATAGCTTGTATCATTTGTACATGTCTTGTTTCTGTCACCCCATTTCCAACCATGTTCTTATTTTTGTTAAAGCCCTTAGGCTTATCCTACATAACTATTTGAGCTAGTGATTTATTCTAATTAGATGCTTGACCTTGCACAAAAATCTTAACAAGCATTTAGCAATAAGAGACTTCTCAATCTACACTCTTTTGTCAATAATTTCCTCAAATGAGTTAGCATAAGTTAACCATAGATTATGCATAACTTCAAGATGTAAATTTTATGAAAAGATATCAGTTAACTATTTATCTAGTAAATTATGCTGAAAGTAGCCTATCAATGCTCTCTACCTTTGTAGATATGTATAAAAACTTTCACCATCACGTTGCTTGGATTTTCATAAGTCAAAAATTGTCAATTCATGTTATATTTTATATGAAAAATGGTTAATGAACTTTTTTGACAAGTCATTCCAATCCATAACTAATCCCTTGGGTACTTTAAGTAGCTAATCAAGAGCTTGTCCTGCTAAACTTTGCAAAAATAGTCGTAGTAAGTGTTTGAATATATCTTCTTTCCATTTGTATTTTTTAAATTTGGATACCTCAAAATGAGGTGGAAATGGGTTTTAGAGAATAGATAAGTTAAATGGATATGGGCATATCTCATCTAATTTGTACTTGTTGACTCTATTATTTGTCTCCAATATTTGGATAATTTCCTTCATAGAATTCCATTCTTGCATGTTTGGTGCATTTATGGATTGGATAAGAGTTTGTTAGGGTGGAATGTACTCTTGGTTTTGTTGTTGTTGGGGTGGAATGTGTCCCTAGTTTTGTTGTTTGTGGGGTGAAATGTGCCCCTAGTTTTGTGTGGATCTATAGGGAGTATATACCTTTCGATCCATGATTTGGTTTTGATTTGATCATTGAGTTGAGAACATAGGCTATTCATTCTTGGATTGTAAAACATTCCCTAAATCTAGCTATTTCATACTTTATTGATTTTGGAAATTTCTAAGTTTATTTACCAATCTTTGGGTTGGTTGAAAAAAACTAGCCAAATTGTCTGGAGGGATTTCCTAAATTAAAACTGAAAGTTTGGGTTTCTGAGTTCATAAAGTAACAAGAGGTTCTTGATGATTGAAATAATGTATGTTTCATACCAAATGGAACACTTTGTAAAGTCTCTTGTGACTTTAAGTATTCATTTATATTACCTTGATCTACTATGGTAATGTCCTCATATAATATTTATTGTGTACTTTTTACCACATTTATTTATTATTTCAAAGCATTATTGTGAATTGAAGTGGAAACTAGGGAGTCAATTAAGTCTATGACAAGTTGATCTACATACCATTGACTTTTTATCTTGATCTTAGATAAAAGATCCAAATTTGTGGTTTTTGACTCTATTTGTATTTACTTTCCTTTTTTAGAGGAATAAGGTATGTTAATTTGTGAAAAAACATGCTCTTTCCATCATTGTTCTCCTTCTCTAGCTAAGGTATGCAATTATTCTATAAGAAAATCATAAGGTAGTATAGCACTTGATTCTATCAATCCAAGAATGGCTTCATCTTGATCTTCTTGGGGTTGATATCCATTGTAATCATATTCATATCCTAATATTATGGGGATATAGTAAAAAAACAATGGGGTTATCTTGACCATCATAAAATTGCTCACCTTTATAACTAAGACTATAAGAGGCCCCACTATGAGTGAACCTTTGACTTATGTCTAAAAAGAACTACTCTATGTGTTTAACTAATGTTTAGACCAATTTATTGGTAACCAATCAAAGTATGATTTGTCTCTTTTTTTAAAAAATAACCAAGGTGTTAATGAGACTATAAGGGATGGTGGTTTGAAACCACGCATAATTTAGAATATTTGGTTCATGAGTTTACTCAACCTTTGGTAAAGTTAAAATCATATAGATCAGAAGAGAGTAAGGTAACTCAAAGATCCAAGGTGAAAACTAATACACCAAAGCCTAGATCTTTGTGATACCCACACACTGTAAAAGCTATCTTTAACTTTGACAAGTTGACCCTAGAAGTTTAGAGGAAAGCTCTCCAAATTATGAAGAAGACAAAATGAACTAAGAAACTCAAGATGTAAAAACATACATGAATCACTAAGTATAAAGCTAGGACCAAATAAGTGGAACAATGTCACCACATGATTCTAGTAGGATAAAATATGTTCTAAGACTCAAAGCGTGAGTGATATGTAAGATGACTTGAGTGCACTAAGATATGTGATTTTGAGTCTTAATAAATGACCTTCAATCCAAATGGAAAATTAAACCCAAGTTAAAATAAGCTTAGTGCACAAATAGATAACCCACTTTGACACACCAACCCTTAGAACTTATAAAGGTTTAATTTCAAATGTGGATTATAAATGAAGGATTTAAATAAATTGGGTAAAAGATCTAGACTCAATTAGCTAGCATGAATACACCAAAGTGGATGATATGACACAAAGCTTTTGATAATAATTTGAACAAGGGGAAGGTAAATTTTCCATTTGGATAGAGTAATGCCTCCCTTGCTCAAGAAAATTGAGGACAATGTGATTTGGTTGAGTTCATTGAGTTAACAAGTATTTTTAGACACAAATCAAGACCAAGTAAGCTAATGATAAAACATAAGTGTATTAAGTCTAAACTAACAAGGTATGGAAAAGTAGGGTCAACTAAGATAGCAAGGTTTTGATCATTCTAGGGGAATCAATTACATAATGACTTTCATGGTAAATGATGTAAAATACAAGCACAAAAATTGGATGATTGTGGCATTGGCTAGTTATAGAAAGGTTTAGTCCTATTTACAATCACATACTATTATTTGCTTAGTGTAGTGCGATGTTCAAATGTAGATACATCCCATGTGCAATTCCCAAGGAGTCAAATGAAGTCAATGCTAGGAGGTGAAACCCTAGGTCAAGGCTTCCCTAAAGAACTTGTGGGATGTAATGACATCCCCCTTGCAAGCCAAGTTTGCATGAAAATAAAGAAAGCATAACATAGAAAGAGTTTAGGGTCATTTTCAAGATCACCCAAACTTTGGTGAGTTTTTGGGGAGTGCTTTAGGAAACATTATTTCTAAGCCTTGGACTAGGATATTTGTAATAGGAATGGCGCTTTTGATTCCAAGGGTTCCATAAAGGGGACAAATGGAAGAGCATACACGTGGCATTCCTATTTTTTCCAAACAAAACCTAAGTAAACAACTATCGCAAACAAGAATTAACAAGTGTGTTCAATTTTAATCCCAAATGAAATATTTGATGGTGCTCATTTGACCCCTTGGTCTTAGTTGCCAACTTTGAAAACATTCACCAAAACATATAAATTCTTTGTTAAACACCAAAACAGAGTTCCTAATTGATTTTTAAGCATGAAAAAGGTGATTTAAACATGTTTTCTTATCAAATGTCAAGCTTGGTCTTGTATAAAAAATGTTAACATGTCCTTTGGCTTTGAATCTCTTTTTAGCTTGAAATAATGAACTTTGCAAAAATAGCTCTCAGGTCTATGTTTTAAGAAAAACACAATGATTGACGTTAGTTATTACAACCAACGATGGTTACTTTGGCTAGCTGAGATCTAACTGATGTCATTTTTACTAACCAACATTGGTTAAGCTAGGTAACTGATGTCAGTATTACTTGTTGATGTTAGTTAATGTGTAAAACCATGACAAACAAAAATGACAAAGTAAAGTTAGAAAATTAATTTTCATGAGTTTTAAGGGTCCAAATGGATATTTTAGAGTTTTAAAGTGATCTTCTTAAGGTGTGAGATGTGTCTTGTCCACTAGGCATGCCAAGATGTAGAGAGGATTACAAATCAATTTATTCAAGCATTAATCCATAAATAATAAAACATGCATAAAGAACTAACTAACCAGGCCTAATATTCTTATGGGAATTATAAAAGATATCAAGAGACAATGAAAGAAAGAAACACTATATTACCTTCCTAAATGGATTTGCCATACCCATGTGGCTAAAAAACATGTTCTCCCTTGATCAAGCATCCTTGTCTTTGTCAATAATGGTGGTAAGCTCCTCCAGTGCCTCAAGAACACTCCATAAAACCTAGGATTTTGATTCCAAATCACCAAACTAGCCTATCAATGAAGCTTGCAAACAAAATCTATGATTAAATGCAAATCCTTGAGGAAACAATTTAACACTATAACTTTTCAATATTAAATCTTATTGAAAATATTTAAGCATAATAACTTTGCACCAAAATAGCTTAAAATTCACATCCATGGCCTCTCTATTTATATATTTTTGAGATTGGTCAGGATCAACCATGACTGTCCATCTCAAGATTGAGATGTGTGGCCATGGATAATCTTAATATTTAGAATTAAACTCATAAATACCCTCAAGATAAATAAGCATTAAAGAGGTATGGGAGGTATTAACTAGGCATGGGTGACCCATAATCTTAATATTTGTAGCATATATGGCCTAGGGATGTCTTCCCAAGAAATAAAGTCACCTGATGATGCAGTTAATAGGAATCAATTTTCAAAAATAAATATTCAACAACTCTCATGGAAAATCCACTTAAGCTCTTGATTTGGATTAATTAGCCTTAAATAAGGTTAATCAACATTTGTCCACTTATTTGAAAATCACCTCTCAATTAATCAAAATGGTCAAAAAGTCATATTACTAGGTCATAATTTGACTGGAGAAGAACTTGAAGGCAATGCTAGATGGATTGGAATTGTATTCCCATTGAGGATGTTACCAATACCAAATAATAAAGGTACATGATTTATACTAATGAATTAGAAGAAAAGAGTGATCCAAACCACTAAATGGTGAAATTATCATTTTGACTCAAAATGATCTGATTAAAGTTAGCTAGCTCATAAAATACATTTCCCTATTTAGGGATACTTTTACCTAAACTGGCACTTATAAGTGAAAAGTTCAAACCATTTAGGGTGTTTTATGGATTTTGACCTAAAATGTGCATTTGAGTGCAACTCGATTAAGATTGATAATGTTAACACAAATGGTGTTAGGAATTGGATGTCTATAGTTATCTTTTGGGATTTTTGTATCCAACTGGAGATTGTAATGCATATCTTGTGCTACCTAGTAGGAAAATAATTATCTCCTAGATTTTTAGGGCATCTTCAAAGATTTGGAGAGATGTGGTAGATGCAACACAAAAGCTGTAGAGTCATGGAGCCAATGGTTATGATGACCATGTTCTAACTCAACATTCATTATACAACTTCTACCCTAGTGAAGATGCTCTTGAAGGATATTTAAGTCACTCAATCCAAAAGAGGCAAAAGAGATGAAGAATTGTAATTGAGATTTGGTGAAATGAATTATTTATAGACATTGCTTCAGTGGCCATTAAGGCTTAGGAATATTATGGAGGCTATTTGAATCCACTTTTAAGTTCCCAAGCACATATGTGAACCTCTAGGTTGTGAAGTAATATGAATATACACACTCTTATGAACTTGTTGGAACCATCTAGTTACTGAGAGGGGGTGTGAATTAGTATATGAATTTAAACTAGTCTTTTAATACCATTTAGAATAGATTAAATATCTGTGTGGATCAAATTAAATATGTAGAGATCATACAAACATAAATACACATGACACAATATTTATATATGGAAAACCCAAAGGGAAAAACCATAGTGAGAATAGTTGCTAGAATCTACTATTCTAATCTAGCCTCACAATCAAAGCCTCACTAGAAAACCTCATTGGTTACAATGTTTAAAGACACCAATCCTAAGTAGACACCAATCCCCTAATTTAACAGCACAAAATCTAAGGAAGCACCCACTCCCTAATCTGAGCACCCACTTAGCTTATCTAATGGAACCAACCTATCAGACTCTTCTATAGAGATACAACTCTAATTTAAAAAATAAAATTCATACATGAATCCAAATATCTATTATTTGTTACATGTCTAATCTAAAATTGATCATACTCTTCACATTCTCTTTATGCCTTTCTTCCTCTCTATTCCTCTCTATTCCTTTGGTCTTGTGTCTATATATATCTCTATTCAACACACTTCATTGGCTTTTGATTTCTACCTCTACTATATTTGACTTAGATCAATAGAAAATAAAATTATTCCAATAGCATTTTCCTTTGTCCTAGATATCATATTTATAAACAAATGATATAGGGTTTCATATATTCTATTTGTTCACACTCAAACTACAACACATCATGCCAATTTTGGACTCTAGTTCATTATGACTTGGACTGTATGTTTATTGCATCTCAATTCCATATATCATGCCATAATTTTAGGTCTTTTTACTATTTATAAAATTTATTAGACTCAAATTTTGATTCATAGGCTCTTTAATATATATTTGATCAGTTAGATCGATCAATCTTGTTGTTTGTGTCAAGATATAGAGCTTATAGACATGTTCTTTCATGTTCTTATAACTAACCATTTATTTGGACATGACTTCAAATTTCAATCATTTATCTTGCCTTTGGTACCATAATCTAATGGTCTCTATTAAATTAGATCATCTTTAAAATGTGTCTATTTTATCACCTTCTGATAGGCTCATGCTATTCATTAGATCTTTTTACACTTTTAAACTTTAGATTTGTCATGGTCATTAAACTTTGACACTTTGACCTTATCTAATTGATTCCTATATCTTTGGATCACTTTCGCTGTATCTATATTCTTGAATTTGTTTGGTCTTTAACTTGCCATTGTGTCAATAAACATCAATCACTTTGTTCCATCTAAGGCTACTCACTCTGTTGGATCTCTCTCATCTAAGCTTCTGCATGTCATTAGATCTTCGAAGATGCATGATATTTACTTCTAT
Organism: Torreya grandis; assembly: GCA_037957365.1. NCBI lineage: Eukaryota > Viridiplantae > Streptophyta > Pinopsida > Cupressales > Taxaceae > Torreya > Torreya grandis. The sequence goes on from JARHVA010010783.1 coordinate 85,671, forward strand.
ATAGTTTTTAAATGTTGAGATATTTATAACATTTGAGTCCATTTTGGATCTCTTTTGCATGATCATTTATGCACCATCAGATCTTCTAACAATCTTGATCATTAACTTTGACAAGCTTATGCTCATTGGGTCTCTATCTAATAAGCTCCATAAATGTGACACTTGTCACTTGTACACTCACTTAGAGATCATTTTCACAATTTAACTTCATCACACTTTATATCATCTCCAATGTCTGATTAAGTATGAACTATTGATCTTCTAACTATCTCGATATTTATCTTTGATAAGATCACTCTCATTGGTCCTCTATTTGATAGATTCATGTTCTTGTGACACTTGGCATTAGCACATTCACTTGAAGGTATGTTTGAAACTTTAAATTTACTTCACTTCATTAGATTATCTATTTATGATGAAATGCAATCTGTTGATCAAGCTAGGACATAATACAAAGTTTAAGACTTAGGAAATATTAAGTCCTTTGAACATTACTCAAGTTGGTAATTGCTAGGTCAAAGGTTCAGTTTTGTAATGATGACAAAGGCTTAAATTATAACTTAAGATACTAGGTTAGGATATAGATATTCACCATCAAAATATAAAGTGACTATTAATGCCATGAATTAAACCCTTAGGGTTTTACTAAGAAACCCTATCTAGTCTTAGAGCAAAGAAATTCAATTTTGAGTTCATTCTTTCTCAATTAAACCTACACTCCATATATTTAATATGATCATGAGAAACCCATAACATCTCTACCATATATTTATTTTGAAAATGTCCATAGATGAGCTTTGTAAAAGCATGACAAATTTGCATGAACTTGTGCTAATTTTGTCTAAGTATGGAGACCATTTCATTTTACTTGAAAGGATAACTTTGCACCTGCATAACTCTTATCTAACTTAGTTAGATGACCTTAAAATTAGTGTATATGATCCTCTTGCATATGGTATTATATCCATATATCATTTTTTTCATGAATCCATCATACATGCAAGATATGTCTTCATAAAAATACCTTTGAGATTTTTCTTGCAAACTACAAATTTGATTATGTTGGAAAACACTGTCAATATGCCTTGGATCCCTATTTTACTCAAACATATATTTTGTCATGCTATGTCAAATGACATAATATTTATCAAATATAAACTATGAACAAAAATGAATAGACCCATGTGATCATTTTATCCTAACACCTCCATGTGTGTAAATGCTGACCTCATCAATATGCTTACTTATCTTTTCCTATCTAGACCCAAAATGCCTAGATGATCATTATGAAAAACTAGATGAATTCCATTCATACACAAAAGCATTCTAATCATCCTTAACCTCTGATAGGATCACCATGATAACCATATTCATCCTTGAGAATTAATGACATGGTCATAATGTCTCTTTTGACATCAATGACAATCATATTTCCAACAAAACTTTGATAAATGGTGAAGGTTGTTACATTTAAACATAATTTATAGGGTTGACATGTCTTTTTGAAATTTTAATTGAATTCATATCTATGTAATGTCATAATTTCAATGGAATTATGCTAGTTATTATTCATGCAATTTTACTAGTTCACTTCATTAATAAAGTCCCTCTAATGAATGGTGATGTCATCATAATTTTGTATAGAGAATAAGTATAGATTCTATGCCAAGTATTCTAATCCTTGTTAATATTGAATGTCTAGTATGAGTAATTTGAGTGAAAACAACCTTATGACCTCTTAAACACCTGTATAACACTAGGCTTAGTCTACAGAAGGCTTGCACCTTTGGATTGACCTTAAGTTTCATTGAAGTGTTAAAGCCCCCTGATTGAATCCTCATGCTATGGCATAACTAACCTAATGCAGGCACCAATTCCTTCTCAACTACACTTTGGATGAGCGCATAAGGCCTATGCCTTATGTGGATTGATGTCAATATAGTTGAGTGATTAAATCTTGAGCATAAACGGAACATCCCTTGTTTTTTCTAGTTTGTAATAAACCAAGAACTAACTAGACATTTTTTTACAACATTTTGGTTCCATTGTTGGGACCCTATTGAATTTTGTTGCTATGATGGTGAAATAGAAAAATGTACTAACTTTCTCTCAAAAACATCAAGTTATAGATGCAATAGGTGGAAGATAGTTTTGTGTTAAAGCATCCAACCTGTAAAGGATAAAATCTAAGAAAATGGGTTCAAAACAAGCTATATGATGCTTTGTATGAGGTATTTTTTTGTGAGTTACTTGGTTGGCTACATATTTAACCCATAAAAAAAGAAACTATGAATAGTGATATGAGTGGATAAAGGAGATCCTAGAAAGGATAGAGACCCTAGATGCTACTTAGACTAGAGTAGTGGATAAATGGTGGAAAGGAGCCCTAAATAGCTATGTACTTGATTTTACAGTCTTAACATACTCATGATCTAAGGAATTAGAGTACCAATTTTTGTGCAAACTTAGAGGCACATTTGTGAAGGATTTTGGTGCAGAGATCAAAAAGCTAATGGTGGATTATGGTTTTTAAACTTTGGGGATGGAAGGCTAAATTACTTTTTCATATGAATAGTGCAAAGGGGGAGAAGGAGATATGTAGGTGAGGCATAATGTAAGGGGATGAGTAAATTCACACTCAAGAGCTCATAATATATAACTATAATAATAGATGTCATAAAATGATGGAATATCAAGAACTTGGGAGTGTTGAGAGGACCCAAAGTAAATGGGAAGTGAATGGGGAAGGATCTCTTGAAATATAGTATCAGATGGATGAAAGATATAATGAAATGATGAATCAAGCTCAATAATTGATATGTGTAGAATTTTTTGGGTTCCTTTAGAATCTGGTGACTATAGATACACTTGATGTGCCTACCCCCTTTGAACCTATGGTGCATGATCACACAATGGATCCCCCACTTGAAGAAAGTAAAGAATAAATTATTGACTCTACTAACAACTTAGATCTTAAATGTTTTGTAGACTTGGAGTGTAACTTTGTGATTGAATAGATTATTCCATATAAGGAGGTGAACACAACTAGCTCTAGACAAATGGGTGATATCTCACCACAACATATATTTAATGTGAGTATACCTACTCAACCTATGTCTTCAACACAAGGTAGGAAATAACCCACTAGAAGTGGTCCAATACCATAAGCAAGTAACATAGTGACAATGACTTCAATTGCACCAATAGTAATGATGGGACCAGTGCCTAACCCTATGGCTAGAGGCATTAAAAGACCATTTCTAGGATAGGCACTAGGGTGAAAAGTGCCTCAAGTACCATCTAACCCCCTCCATTAGATCTACTATGAGATGGATATGCACCTACTAGAGTATTACAACATGGAGAATACCATAAAACATGTGCTAAAGTGTGAACTATAATAGTGCACATGAGGCATAACTGAGTCAAAGAATAAGGCTACTCATTTTAATACTACTTTACTTGATTGTACCCACACTTGGTATAGAAAATTTGATCCCAACTAGGCCATGGTTGACTATGATACCCTAAAAGAATTTTACATTCTAGAATTTGAACAATAGATCATCGCTAGACTAAAATAAAATTACCTAAAGACTCTAAGAGAGTGTGCAACTACATGATGCAAGGCTCAAAACTCTCCTATCAAATATCCCATATGATATTCACCATTCCTAATATGCACAGTGGTTCATTGGGGGTTGTTCATGCCATTAAGAAGAGCATTTTCCATGAAGACTTTTATAAACCCTCAATAAATGCTTGGATTCATTCTCAAAATAGAGGTAGTCAAAAGTTTAGATACCAGGATCATCCCATTTATAGAGCTATAGATTGCATATATGGCCTCCTAGCTCCAAAATCTCACCACTAGCTCTTCATATAAGGCTCAAAGTGGACTATGGTACACCAAATATGAAGTAGAGGTCCATAATAGAACTAATTACCTATGAAGCAATGTGCACACCCTGATTTTAAGTTGTAAAGTCTATTGAAAATTTCATGATGTCCAAAACTTCCCTTTGTTACAAGTGCTAGCCAAGTTAACACAAAAATCTATTGTTAGTTTTGTGATTCCTAAACCCATACCACTATTTATTGATGGGTGATTGATAAAATGCACAAGAACATATAAATGGGTGGATGATAGCCTACCATAACCATTAGAGGGTAGGAAAAATAAGGTAATGAGGGATATAGACAATAAAACATAGGCTTTGGGATGAAATGAGGTGCTAGAGAGTGATGCAAAGTATGTGGTGGTAGAATGTTCCCAATATTATCATGTTATAAGTGTGGCTCAATTGAGCATTATCAATGTGACTACCCTACACATCCCATGTGTGGGTATTATTTAGGGTCCCATAAGGTTGAATAATTCCTTGACCTATATAAAAAGTTGACCCAAGGTAGGCCTAACATAGATAAGGGTAGAAAAATGATTAGGTGCAAGAAAAAAATAAAAAAAATGGACCATAAAGGTGTAACCGACATGCATAGAGGTAGTCAAGGTGTAGGAAAATACACAAAGTGGATTCACCACTTAGCTACCAGTTGTGCCAGTGCCTAAGTTATTCCTAGAGTATGGGGATAAGGGTTTTAATAAGTGTATAATGTGTCCTAAAGATAAAGTTGTGTGGTACCCAAACCTAACATGCTAGAAAGATGTATTAAAGGAGGCTATGAGTTTAATCAAAAATGTATAAGGGGAATTTCAATTACCATGTGACCTAGAAGCACAAGATGCCACCTCTCATAAGAAGCATGATAGTCATTAAGTTAAAGTATAATAATTAAATGAGATCTTACACCTCTTATAGATAGAAGAAATGTTACCACTATTGAAGAACTTGATCCTAAAACATGAAGTTTAAAATTAATTTGAGGTTGTCATACCATACATAGAGAGGGCACGAGAAGTTTGACATACATAAAATGGAAAATATGATAAATAACTCTTGGTGGATGCTACTATTAATGGATGGTATATCTATGAGTTTCTTATAGACACAAGCACCAATATTAACATCTTGACTAAGAATGCCTAGGATAAAATGGGTAGGATAGCATTGAGACTTTCCCCTCATGTACTCTTCATGGCCAATAAAACCTAAGCATAGTCTATCATAATTTTGAAGAGCATAATTGTAGATATCATGTGTGCCAAATTCTATGCTAACTTTGAAGTAATAGAATTAGCATAGGATAAAAAACTATCTAATTATTCTAAGAAGTCCATGGTGTTATGCAAATAATTTAGATATGCACTTTAAAAGGCACTACATGACATTTGAGAATTGAAAGGAGATGGTAGTTATACCTCTCTCAAATGACTAAGGATCCCCTATGTCAAGAGTGTGGACATTGAGGATGATATCAACCATATCTATAACATCACAGCATAAGTCATCAAGAATATAGACCAAAATGATCAAGGATTCCTCTCTTTGGAAGATGGACAATCAACCTTAGACACCACCAATGTTACTTGAGACTAATGGGTTGAGGGAGAATATGAAACCACTCATTTATGGTACCACTTGGTATGCAAAAAGGTGCCAAACCCAGTAGAGATGGGCTAGGTAAAGATCGATCATGCTTCTAAAAGATGGGTCCCGTACACCAAAAAAAAGGGAAAAAGAGTGTTTTTCCTTAGTAAGGGTAAACTTTCATCACTCCCAAGATATAAAGGGATTAATCTAGTAGAAGACAATATTCATAACCTTGAGTCATTTATCCCAAAAGAGGTGTATAGAATAGGTGCACTAGTATACACATTGAAGATCACTACCACTCATTAGTGGGTAGTGAAAAATCTTATCTTACCAACTTGGAAAGATGTGAAGGTATCCATTTGTACTAGGTTGAGAAAGAGCAACAAGGGCCTCAACATTTTATCCTACTCGAGTGACTCTAACCTATTACACATGTACATCTTTATGAATAAATGTGGACTATTTGTGGAAAAAACTCCCCAAAGAACCTATGGGTGCATGATTTCTATAGGACCTTGAGGACTTTGTCATGGGCATGGTACATAGTTAATGAGACATGCCATGAGACATCCAACTAGGATGCCCTTAAGGAGTGATTTGCTTACACCTTGTCCTTTTCTTAAAAAAAAATTGAAATGATTGAACCATTAGAGGTAGTTCAGAGGTCAGTGTTTGAGAACACTACTATATTGGAGGAATTACTAAATGAAATGTTTACCAAAAAATATTTCACACTCCCAACCTTCTTTAAAGAGTAAACATTGAATAGTGACTCTAGTGATGAAGATGATGACACATGAAAGTTGCACAACTATAATAATTTGATAAGGAAAAGGAAGTTAGTGCACCAAGTTGAGGATAACACCCCAAAAGAATAAAACCCTACCCATATTTAGGTAGAAACAACCAAGGGAATAAAAAAATTCAAGGATGCACACCAAGAGAAAAATGAAACCTATCAAGCACCATTAAAAACTACCAACATATATATCATTTTAGAGGGGGAACCATAGATCACCACTATAGGTGCCTATTGGTCTAACATGGAACTGGTGCATATTATTGATCTCCTAAAGGAATTTTGAGACTTTTTCCCATGGAACTATAAGGACATGAAAGGTGCACACCAATCCTTTAGGAAGATGATCATCAAACTAGATGATGGTATAAAACCCATCAAAAATTGACCTTACAAGATGAACCCAAACCTTCATGCCAAGGTCAAGATAGAGATCAATGGTATGTTATCTAGAGGTGTCATATACCCTATACAAGAATCCAAATGGGTTATCCCCATGGTTATTAGCATCAAAAAGTATGGGTGCATCCAAATTTGTGTTGACTACAAACTATTAAACATTGCCTGCATGATTGACCCCTTTCCAACTACATTCACATACAAAGTATTGGATGGCATCATACATTGTGAGATATACACCTTTAATAATGGGTTATTTAGATACCATCGATTCTAGATCAAGGAGGAAGACATGTCCAAAATCACCTTTACAATTGAATGTGGTTGTTTCACATATAACATGATTCCCTTTGAGTTGAAGAATGCACTAGTCATTTTCTCTAGAGTGGTGATCACCACATTCAAATATTTCATTCACAAGTTTTTAAAAGTATACTTAGATGATTGAATAGTTTATGGGTTAGTGAAGGATCACTATGAAAATTTATGCCTAATGTTTAAAAGGTGCAGGTAGTTGTAAATTTTATTGAACATCAAGAAGTGTGTTTTTGTAATGCCATTTGGCACTTTGCTCAGGCACATCATATATAAGTATGGTTTACTCATTGATCTAGCGAAGATTTCAACCATCCTTTATCTTCAAACCCCATCAATGCTGAAATACATTCACAAATTTATTATATATTATGGATACTACATAAGTTCATAAGTAGTTATGCCAAGATTATGATGCCTATAGAATAACTCTTGTAAGAAGATGGCCTATTCTATTGGGGCACAACAAAGGAAGATGCATTTGAGACCCTAAAGATCAAAATAACAAGTGCACTAATATTACAATTTTAGATTGGGAAACTCCATTCTATATCCATGTCAATGCCTTAGCTACTGTAATCGACACCATTCTTATGTAACCAGGTAAAGGTAAAATAGATCATCTTATTTATTTCATAAGAAAAAAATTAACAATAAAACTACACCACAACTAAGCACGAGGTGTTTACCATGGTCTATGCCTTGCATAATTTTGGATAATATTTGATGGCAACCTATTTCATATTATTCAATGATCATAAGGTGCTTAAGTATGTAGTGAATAATTTCATTTTTTATGGGTGCATTTGTCAATAGATTGTTTTGTTTTAATAATTTTAGTTCTTTATGGTAGTGAATCCCAATAAATAAAAATCAGTCTTAGACCATCTATCCTCCATCAACTATGGTGATGTGGTAGCACTAATTGAAGATGATATGGATGATGTACAACATTATAGGGTCCAATGCATCCTATAAGAATTGAAATAAATCACTACATTTTTAACCTCCAAATTTGTGCCTCAAACCATGATGACTAAGGAGAAGAAGCAACATAGAGTTCATGCTACCCATTTTCAACTCATTAGTGGGGAAAAGTACAAGTTGAGCCACAACAAAGATATGCATAAATGTTTCCTAGAGCATGAACAAGACTCATTACTACAAAAGGTACATGAAGGGATTGTTGGAGGCCATTACACTAGAGATGCCATGACGTGAAAAGTACTATAATCAATTTTGTGTTGTCCAACTATATTTCATGAAATTTGTACCAGTGCATGAGAAAACTAAACCACATGGATGAGATATGACACCTATGGATATCATACCATTGATCTCTATCTTAGGCACCATTTGAAAAATGGGCCTTTGAATTTGTTGGGCCTATTACTCCCATGATGGGGTGAAATAGTACAAGGTACATTTTGGCTACCATAGATTAATTCACTATGTGGGACAAAGTAACACTAACCAAATATTATACTACTACCATAGAAGCAAGATTAATCTAAGAGAATATTATCAATCATTATGGGTGGTTACTTATCTTGACTAGAAACCATGGTGTTGACTTCATGAACAAAACTATTTAGATCCTATTAATTAAATATATGGTGGTTCACCATCAAATGACACCCTACCACCCCTAAGATAATGGCGAGATAGAGGAATTAAATAAGATATTAGGGATGTTCCTCATAAAAATATGAAACATTAGTCTCAAAGATTGGGATGACCATGTGTTAGCAGTGTTATCAGCCTATCAAATAGCATAAAAGTTCCTAAATAAGGCTCCACCATTATAATTAGTGTTTAGCATAGAGGTTATTTGACCTGTAAAATTCATAACGACCTCATTATGCATCACATGTAATGATCGCTTGGATGATCATTGATATTTAAGCACATGCTTGAAAGATTTGAAGTGCCTAGATGAGACACATTCCTAAGCATGGTGGATCTAGCAGATCAAAAATGAACATCAAAAGGTATGGCATGATAAACACATCAAGTGTAAGGTATTTATATAAGGTATAATAGTCTTTTTATATGACTCTAAGTACCATAGGTACCCATGCAATTTGTAGATTAGGTGGATGGGACCTTATTTCATCCGTAGTATATTAGACGTTGGTACATGTAAGCTACACATGTTAACAGGTGAAACTCTCTTTAGGCATTGTAATAGAAATATATTGAAGCTATAAAGTCACTAGGATGGCATTTATGCCATCTAAATTTGACTTCTTGATCACAATTTGGTTGTTTGGTTTTGACCATAATAAAATTTGGTATAAGACAAATCTTGTCTTTATGTTTTTGTTTTTTATGTTGTGTGAATACGTGGTGATTTTAGGCCTGTAAGAGGAATATTATAGTGCTTACATGCATAAATATAGTTGGGTGAGTTGAGCATAATAGATTTTTAAGTGCCTAAGTCTAGAAACCTAAGTTTTTAGGTGCATGTGAAGTATTTTAGGATTAGAAAACTATAAAGTTTGAATTGATGAAGGAAGGAACACAACGTGTTCATGCACAAGAGATCAAGAGTAGACAATGAGGCATTAGAGGACCAATGTAATGATTTATATGGGGTATGGAAGACCAAAGTAAGAGACAAAAATTAAATAAGAAATTGACCAAGAGAGAGAGAGGTGTGATTGAAATTAAGTGAAACATTAACAAGAGATGGAATTGAGGAGGTTGAATTACATCCATGTAAAACACTATGCTTAGGTTACCATAATAATGGTGAAGGTTATGCCAAGTTGAATAAATCATAATAGAATGACCATCGTGATATCTGACACCCACCCAATTATTGGTGATAAGTGACCATTTGAATTACCTATCACTTCACCAAATAAACCATTAATAAAGTTAATGTTATAATGGTGGAAGAACAAAGATCCATGATAAATGAGTAGTTGGTGGAAAATTTTAATAAATTTTATGATTTTAGCATATTTCAAGAATCTAAATGCCTATATCCATCACTATGGTACCAAAAAATATCCTATAAAATAGTATATGGTTGAAATATCAGGGTTAGTGTCATTTTCAAGAGTTTTGAGTGGATTAAAAAGCTAAAGTGATTAAACCTAAAAGACACTACATAGAAAGAACTAGTCACCCATAGACTTCCAAAGTGAGAATGGAAAAACAATGAGAAGATTGCATTCCACCTTATGGAGAAAAAGAGGTGAGTGTAGAGAAGTTGGTAGAGAAATAAGGGAACAAGATTCTAGTAGAATGACCAGGCCACCATTAACGGGGTAGGAAGCTCAATAGTCGAATGCATAGTCACTTTTACCATGGCTCTGAAGAAGCACCAAACACAATTTCAAGCTTTGATAAAATCAACCAACCATAGTTCAATAGTAGTAAGGTTAGGATGGGTAAGAAGTGGCTAAGCATAGTTTTGCCATAGGTATAAAAAGATAGTAAGAAAGCACATGTGATAAGGGAAGAAAACACTATGAAATTGAAGGTGTAGATGGTGGAAGGCATGAACATCACAAAAATAAATCTATAAGTGAGCATAAATCTCACCTATAAGGAAATTAAATACCCCCTATAGGTCATGATGGGGGAGAACTAGGTGTCCTTTGTGCATATTTTCAAACTGAAGGATGACAAACATAGGATAGGAAATAATGTGCAAGATTTAAACAAAGACTAGATGGTAAACACTAGGAAGAATAACAACGTAGGTGTTTCACTCTTTCATGTCTCCATCTAAGATAAATTACAAAATATGGGTGTGACAAAACTATTTGAGCTGCCAAGCTTTGAAAATATACAAGATTTGGTGTATTTCCTCCTCTCGTGAGTACATGGTGAATGATTATACTTTGTTATATGGTGCATGAATATATTTTCAAGCCTTATTATTAGAATCATGAGGCTACCTAGAATAGGGGTAGACATCTGAGATGATGGAGGATGAAGTGGAGGTAGAAATGGTCACAAATCTCCTAGGATACTAGAATTCGAGGTTTGCATTCCCATCAAGGACATCCAATACCCTGACAAAAGGGAAGTAACACACCTTGTTCATACCAAAATTTTCCCTAGTGTTTGGTGGTTTGATATTATAAAGAACTTCCTATGCATTACCAACCACATGATGCAAGGATTGAAATTCAACATCTCTAAGTTTATTACATAAGATATAGTCAAGAATGCGCAAGAGTGCCATCATGTACATGATACCTTTTTATGGGGATACATGATGATATTTATAATAATGGAGGAGATAGGTGTGTTGGATAGTGATGACAACCACCTATGGGTGTTCCCACCTAGCCATGAGTCCCATGTAATAAAGTACCATAACTTCATTTACCCACCTAATTTCTTGCAAAAGTAAAATACTAGGATAAAAGGGTGGTTTAAAAGGTAAAAAAAAGCCTTTCATAAGGAATAAAACATCCCTTATGAGATTCCCCAATAACTAATGGGAATGGAAACCTTTGTTGTAATGTATCACTTCTATATGGTGTGCCTAGTGTTCACAGATGGGAATCTATCAAGGTGTCTCTAGTTACCTTATGTGTTCTCAACCAAGTACTTCATGTTAGTTATAAGGAGTATCCCCAATGTTTAATAGCTTAATATCCTATTCAAGATCATGGATCATGATAGAAGCATGATGAGGTGCTAGTTTATGCACCCCAGAGCTAAGGCCACCAAAGATGAGGAAGATGACACCAAAAAGATGTAAATCCATCCCATTCATATGGTGATAATAAATTAGAGGATATTTAACCTCTATTATGAGATGAAACCACACAAGAAGGGAAATGATCTTAGAAAGGATGATGATCAGCCCTTATTAGTCAATAATGAAGGGAAGGTTTCATCAAATTTATAGGAAAAGACACTCCAAAGGAAATGGGGTGAGAATCTAGAAGAGATCATAAAGTGCATTTAGTTAAAAATTATCTCTAAATATCCAATTTCACCCCCTAATCTAAACAAGTGTGTGAAATTCATGAAATATAGTGCTTCTTTCAATAAGAAGCCAAAGAAAAAGACTAAGGGACCTAGAGCATTCCCTATTATAAGTATTGAAGATATGGAGAGAGAGGTAAAGCTCATGCCAATAATAGAGAAGGAAATTAAAGAAGATTGAGTAGGGACTTATATCCTTAAGATAGGAGAAGGAGAAGAGTTTCTCAGCACTAGGAATGTCCAAGAAGCCCTACAAAGTGGTATGACCACTACACTCTAAGCAATAGAGGAAATAGTGAGTCTCACATCCAACACCACATCATTAATGATACCTCCAAGGAAACCAATGATGAAACCTAGTTAGGAGGCCTATCTAACATCCCCTAAAATTATAGAAGAGAAAATGGTAGCCGAGAGTAAGATGGGACTAAATAATGAGGATATTGACAAGGATTTAGCTCTTGAAGAGAAGTGGAGCTTGAATAAGAGAAGAAAAAGGACAAGTTAGAGAAAATGGCCTTGAAGGATCCCAAAATTGTATGATTACTAGTTGAAGATGTTATACAAGGACCAAGTGACCCCAATAGGAAGGTAGAAGAAGTTACACAATAGGTTGACCAAATAGTTACTGGGTGATTAAATAAAAAGAAGGCAATACTAGTGCCTTAGAGCAATAAATAGAGATGATAGAGGATACCTAATAGAAAAAATATGATGTTGGCACCAAAGGAATTACCCTAGAGGTAATTATTAAAAAACCCTAGGATGAAAAAGTAGATGAGGGAGAGAAGTCTGAGGAAGCAACCCCCAAGGATCAAACAAGTGAGTAATCAAAGGAGAACATCGAAGAGATTGGTGGTGACAATGAAGAGGAATAAGTATAGATAAAAAGGGTCATTGTAAAAAAAGATGATAAAGAACTAAATTTAAAGGTAATGGCATAGAAGAAATGGGTGGATGAATATTTCTACATGTATGACACTATGCCCACCCAAGCCACCATGACTACGATGCAAAAATAGATCTCATTTACACTAGACCACTATATGGATGAGCCCCAATTTAAGGTGCCTAGAGAAGATAATTTAAGCCTAGAAGGTACTAAAGAGGGGAAAGACTCCCTCCTTATTAACCCTAATGCCATGAACCTAGTCCAATCTAGGAATGCACTAATAAGAATGGACATAAAAGTTACATGCCATAACATCATTAATGATGGCTAGGTAAGGAAATGAAAAAGGCTGCTCAAAGAAGCTAAGGATCAGGTATAGGCTAATAAATTAAAATTAAAACAAATCAATGAGTGCATGGAGGAATCTAAACCATTTATTATGGTCAGTCTTGACACTTCAAACCTTTCATAGGTTGACAAGATTTAAGTGTTGGTGGAGCATATGCTCCCAATGCTAAAACTCGAGCTGGTGTAGGAAGAATAATAAGAAGACCCCAGCCTCATGTTGTATAAAGAACTAGTTGTAAATATCAAAAAGGTAAAATAAATCTTCAAAAAATTGAATGAGGGAATAGAGGAAATAGATGCCATTTTCTTAAGCTTCTCCAACCAATCCTTAGTAATAGATGTTCACCTAAAGCAGGAAAAGGAAGAGAAAGAGAAATTGATGGCTCAAGTCTACTAAAAAAATATATCAGAGAAGACATAAATCATGAGAAACATGAATTCACTCATTAATTATATCAAGGACTAGGTTAAAACCTTGGAATCACTCTTCTATACTCTATAGATAAAGGCTTGTGAGTAAGGAGACATCTTAGATAAAAGTTTGGAAAAGGTGAAAGCCAATGTAGGCCTTCCATAAGGAGCTAAAACAAATGGATGTGCTTACACTCTATATTACATCCAATAAGAGAGATAATTCCATAAAATAAATCAAGCTAGTCATTAAGGTATTTGAATACTTTAATTCCAAACTCAAGGAGAATTCACCCAATATCTATGCTCTAAAGAGATTAATGACTTAGTTTGAGGGAAAACTAAATTTTTTGTATGGGGTAATTTTGGGCCCCAAAACCCATTAATTAGAGGATTTGAACCAACATGAAACCCACCTATGTAGGAAGATATCATTTTGATGAGTGGTTATCCTTTGGGATTTATGTATCTAGCTTGAGGTTGTAGCACATATCTTGCACCAGCTAGTAGGCAGCTAACTATCTCCTAGATTTTTAGGGCATCTTCAAGAATTTGGTGAGACATGGAAGATGTAATGTGGAGTTTGAAGAGTTATGGAGTCGGTGGTTATGATAACCAAGTTCCAACTTGGTACTTAGCATTCAACTTCCACCCTAGTGATGATTCTCTTGAAGGTTATTTAATGAGCTCAAGCCAGAAGAGGCAAAGGAGACAAAGAACTGTAATGGAGATCTAGAAAAATCAATTCTCTATAGACATTGATTCAGTGGGCATTAAGGCTTAGGAATAGTATAGATGATACTTGGCTCCACTTGTAAGTTCCCAAGCTCATTTATGAGCCTCTAGATTGTTAAGTAATATGAATATACACTTTTTTATGAAATTTTTTTAATGGTGAAGGCTATTACATTAAAATGTAATATGTTTGGTTTACAGGTCTTTTTAAATTATTAATGGAATGTGTATTTATTTAATTTCATAATTTAAATATAATTATGCTAATTAGTTTTCATGTAATTTTACTAGTTATCTTCATTAATGGAGTCCTTATAATGAATGGTGACATCATCATAATTTTGTATAGAGAATGAGTATATATTTTGTACAAAGTATTTCAATCCTTGTTAAGATCGTATGTCTAGTATGAGTAGTTTTAGTGAAATTAGACTTATGACCTCTTAAGTACCTATATGACATGAGGCTTAGTCCATGGAAGGCTTGCACCTTTTTATCAGCCTTAATTTTTCATTTAAGTGATAAAGTCCCCTAATTTAAGTGTCATGATATGGCACAACTAACCCAAAGAGGGCCCTAGTTCCTTCTCAACTATGCTTTAGATGAGTGCATAAGGCCTAAACCTTATTTGGATTGGTGATGGTGTAACCAAGTGATAAAATATTGAGCACAAAGGGAGCATCCCATGCCTGTGCCAAGTTTTAATAAATTGATAACTAATTAGACATCTTTTATACCATAAGAACTATAATTTAAAGTGACTAAAGCATGAAGAGTTGACTATTACCATTAATATTTATGGGGAATATTTCCACCATCTCCTATTTGATATGAAAAAATGGGATACAAATTATGGAACTACATTCCTTTAACACTTGGGACATACTAAAAATGAACTCACATACTATCCATTGATACTAGAATCCCATAAATATATTCATTTACCTATTTCTTGTGGTACATATGTTGTATCTATAAACATATGGATACTAGACCATGATCTCCATTTGAAATTAATATTAGAAAAAAATAATTATAAAAATGGCAAGCCAAGGTGGATACTAAAAATATGTGTGTTACCTTTCTTGATATGGGCACAAAGATTTGTATACTGCATGATGGATATGATTCTATTCCCACACCTTTATCTTTAAAGAGGCCATTAGACAAGTATATTAAATAAGAGGAAATCAATCAAAATAAACAACATTAAATAAATATTTTTTCAAATAGTCCCACACATTTTGATGATGGTAACTTCCTCAATTGGAACTCTTAAATGATCAAAAATACCAAAAAAGTAAAAAAATCCAAAATCCAAAAAACACTTTCAGTACTTGCATGTTCTATTGGCCCCTTGGAATAAATGTGTTATTTCCATTTTAAGGACTAGCATACCATTTTAATCCTAAATACACATACATAAGCACACACAAATACATGATACACATATGGGTGTTGGGCCTTCCCTCTACTCACATCATCAAGATGTTAAGGGTATCTATATTCTTTGATATTTATATACACAAGTTATATGATTTGATGATCAATCTACATTATCATGTTTGAGCTTACATATGTACTTACACATGACTATTATCCATTATTATACGTTACATAGTGTAATTGATATGCTATGCACTTGACATTTTTTTGCTAACACATTCAACCCATGATCCCTTATGACATGTTTATGCTAGTTATTTATGTTTTTCCTTTTCACACTTCCTTGAGTGTTTTACCTTTCTATAGTATTGATTTTTTGAGCATTTGAATATTATTCATTTTATGTGGCCCATGTATCTATGATTAACTTCTTGGAAATTTGAATATTTCATTGCATTATATGGAATTTGAGTATGCCATTATTTTCCTTTATGTACATTTTATTGATTCATGTCTATTTGATTTCATGACATTTGAACATTCCTCTTGTTTGTGGTCTCTTGGACCATTGAATTTTGAATTTCTTTTGAGTGATCTTTTGTGTGTGTTTCTTTTCTTATTGATATTGTAATTTTACTATCTATACATTTCCATGATATTTATCATGCATCTTAGGCCTACATTTGATTATATTGGTCTTATGTACTTCAATATTACATCTAACTTGACATATTTCCTTTTATATGCTACATGGTTACATTCACAGATTTATAGTTGTCTTACCCTTTTGAGGTGAGATAATTACTAGGTAATATATTTACCTAACCTCAAATGGGGGGAATATTATTGGGGTCATGCCATGGTGACATAGATTCTATATTTTGCACAATTTCAAGAATGTAGTTAGGGCATTCTTTGGAAACATGTTCTCCACACTCACATAGTATATGGTACTTACACCAATTTGTAGATTTAGTAGAGGCATGTCATGGTGACATGGATTCTAAACATTCATAGTTTTTATATTATATTATGGAAATGATTTACAATCATGTTCGCCACATTCACTTAGTATGATACTTATAATTCACACATTTAGTAGGGGCATGCTTTGGAAGCATGATCTCCATACCTATTCAGTTTTCAACATCTCCAATTTATAGTGGGGTCATGTTTTGGAAACATGTCCTTCACATTATTAATTATATAAATTTTATATTTCTCCATATAAAGTGGGGGAATGCTCGAGAATCATGTCCTCCACACTTACATAGTTTTTTTAATTGGCAAAAGTAATAAATTATATTATTTCGATACACATTTGTGGAAAACATTTATACATGGTGTAATTATTACATATAGTTTTAATATGATACAAATCTAAGGTTCATATGATATGAAAAATGTGCCTAAAATTTCAAAATAAAAATCAAATTCATATTCCAAAACTATTACATGCATTGATACCCAACAAACTTTTATGGACATTAATGAGCCAATATACTATAGTAGTTAGTTCACCTTTTGGTATGGTTGGCATGAATAAATCATTCAATATTTCCCAGTTTTTAGTTTCAACTTAATCATCCAAGATCACCAAGTTACAAGTATCATTGGGTTGCACAGTTGAGCTAATCTCAATTGCTAGGTGCAACTCACTTTTTTCTACAAAGTTGGGGGCATGTGCCTTCCAACCTCTATCTCTATATATATCTCCTTGGATATATGTTATTTAAATCATTTATCCATATTTATCCTAATATTAGTTTCAAATCCTTAAAATTGTACATCTTTTGAAAAAATAACTTGAAAATAGGAAAGGTAGTTACATCAACACACAAGTGTACTCATAAACCTTGCTCTTTCAATTTTAATATATTTCAAGTACTCTTGACCCAATATATGCACTAGTTATACACTATAACATGAACTTGGTTTTAGGAGAGTGAATAGCAAAGAACTCAAACCTAGCTCCAAAAAATAACTCAAATTCAACTCAAATAAAGATAAGATATGTATACACACCTAGGTACTTATTCCTTTTCTTTAAACTAGTAATTTCATTACTAGATTAAAAGAGGGGAAATATAGATGATATTATATGATTATATAGCACCTTAGTCTTGTACACTTAGAAAAATCATGAACCTATCCATTCCTCTTAGTTTTACACATGCATTTCTTCTACAAGCCACACATTTAATTTATCGTGTTCCCCTTGGTCTATCTCTTAGTCTGACCAGCCTTATATTGATGACACATGCATCCCATCTTACCTAGAATGTTGTTTCATTACATTAAACTTATTTTATATTCATAGAGAGAGAGAGTTAGGGATAAGTGATTAAAAACTTAGATAAGTTCACACTATTTTAGAATTTATAGATTCCCCTCTTTGGATGTGGAGGAAGACGCCTATAGATAAGAAAATGCTACACCAAATAGTTGGTAGTGAAGATATGTGTAGACTTCCAAGCTATGCGCTTGTTATAAGAAGTGTAAAACTTACTTAGGATGATATTCAACTATTTTAAAACAAAGTTTAAAATAAATTAAAGGAGAGAGAGGGAGAGAGAGAGAGAGAGAGAGAGAGAGAGAGAGAGAGAGAGAGAGAGAGAGAGAGAGAGAGAGAGAGAGAGAGAGAGAGAGAGAGAGAGAGAGAGAGAGAGAGAGAGAGAGAGAGTTATATTTACCATGTTATAGGTCTAAGTGTAGTAGAAAATAATATAGTGCAAGATAATAAGTTAGGTCTATGTTTGGGAAGGTTGTTAGGTGATTTTGAGGTTGTTGGTTTAAAAACACAGTAACCAACATCGGTTAAAGGATTGATGTTAGTTGGAGTTTATGATATCAGTGGGGGTCATCGATGTTAGTTTGGGGTTACTGATGTCGATTGGGGTAGTAGTATTAAAATGAGTTAGAGAAGGACTTTTTTAGAGGGAAAATGGGATTATGGTTAGGTTTTGATGTTGGGAAGAGTCATGAGGAGGTGGATAAGACTCAAGTGAGTCTAGATAGAGGGTTGGTATGTTGGGGTAAAAAGAAGTGGGTGGGGAGCTTTACAACTCTTCTATAGGAGTTAGGGTTCATGAAACAATAAATAGTATAGTGTAAAGTAATTATAAAATTATTATTTAAAGACTTATAAAACAATGAGATATACTTATCTGGTGAAATGGGTGAACTATGATTACCAGCTAGATGCTTTTAATGAGGCTTGGTAAACTGATGGGTGAATATATAAGACAAGCATGTGTTGTTGGTCCTCAAGAGTTTAAGCTCTATGTAGTGTATCAATTCCTAATCTAGATAAATTTATGTAAAGTAATGGTAAGCCTAGGTGTCAAAAGTGATGTAGGATGCTCTGATTGCCAAAATCATGTGCATCAATTCTTGATTTTTGTGACCCAAATACCAACTTGTAATTTTTCTTAAGTGACATCAACAATCCCATCAACATCGGTCGAGGGTTGATCGACATTAGTGGCATGAGAATAGGTAAAAGGGATATTTGAGCCCATATTTTCCTTCTCTTGCCAAGTATGGTGTCCATTAGAAAATGGTAAAAATGCAAGGCTATAAAAAACATAATTAGTTAGGAATTTATGTTAGGGGTGAGAACAATTCATAGGTAGTTAGGATTAGGAGACTAATTCTCAAGGTGGCATAAGTGGGTTTTAATTAACTTAATTAAATATTTTAAGGTGAAAACATGGGTTAGGAAGATTAATTATTAAAAGGGGATCAAGGGGATTTTAAAATAGGGATTCATGTAAGTGTGTGATGTAATTTTGGTGTCTAAATTTGCTCCTTTTTATCTTGTAACTTGTATTGACAAGTTGTGAGACAAAAATAGGAGTTGGATGCTCCAATTATGGGATTATAAATCCCCCCCTCAAAATGGGAACCAATTAAGGAGAATCTAAAATTGGGTACCAGTTTGATAGGCAATTAATAGATGGGTGGATGTTGAGTATGAACATCAGAACATCATTACTTGTGCATATACTACTACTAGCTATAGTTGATATAATAAATAACAGGTAAAGGTGAGGAGGACATAGAAATAAATAGACTATAGGTTGTTAGTGATAGCTAATGGGGTTTAAACGATCAAATTTTATCTCTAATGGTCTATGTGTTCTAGGTATATGAGGTAGGAAGTACTCTTGGAAAATAAAAAGGGTTATGAGTGATGGAATTGGTAAGGTTGTGATCTAAAAACACCTAATATACATGTGTGCATACAATAGAAAACTATATCATGGTAGAATTAGTGGTCAAAATGAGTAAGGTAAGGTTGGACCAAAAGGGTCATTAGTTAAGGAGATGTTTGTGATCTCTGGTTAGAGTCACTATGGGTAAAAATTGAAGTGATTTCCAAGGTTGGTTGTCATGGGTGGGGATATATATGTGATCTCCAAGTTGCCCCATAAGGAGTCCATGTGAACCTACTAAAGGTATGTAATTAGGGTGATTTTGCAAAGGCTGGTGGTTAGGGTTGGAAACCCTAATTTTAAGGTGGTTGACATGAATTAGATAGCCAATGTTAGTAGGAAATATGCTAACATAAATTAGGTTACTAATGTTGGTAGGAAATATGCTAACATTGACATCCTAGGGTAGGACTACGAATGTTGTTAGGTGACCAAACCTAAAAATATGGGTTTGGTGGCCCACTAATATTCATTTATGACATTAAATTGAAGGAAACCAAAGATCTAAGTGTCATGTATCTTAAAACATCCAAATATTGTCCTATTATGGTGATGTAGAGAGAGGTTATTGATGGAGAAGAGTGTGTGTGAGTGAGGGTGTGATGTAACACTTGGTGGGCCATAGTTTGGCCAAGGGAGCATTGGTGTGGATGGAGATGGTAGAGGGATGATGGGACCCAACTAGAGGCACTCCATAATAGGTACCAAACTTTATATCTAGGAGGAGACATAGAGACAAGGTAGGATCTTTTTGAGTTACTTTGAGTTGGTTGTTTCTTATTTTTTTTAAATTTAGGTTTTGATCATAGTTTGTTAGTTAGGTTAAATATGAGTGTGTGGGGGGAGAGAGGGTAATTAAAGGGGGGAGTGGATGGGGTAAGGGTAGGTTTGTATGGATTTAGGGGGGGTTAAGGGTAGTTTATAGGAAAAACCCTAAAATTAGGGCATAGGTTGTTCGGCCCTAGGGTAGAACCAATCATCGATGTCGATTGGGATGTTGATGTTGACTAATAATCAACACTAATTTTAGTATATAAGACTAATGCCAGTCAAAATATAACTGATGTTAATCATTAGAAAACCTAAAATGGTAATTTTAGGCAAAATTAGGGCCAATTATGCATCTCCAATGGAATAGGTGTATTAGTGAACTATCTTGATGATCAAGCTAGCCTCAAAAGACCCCATGTCAACTGAGTGCTACCTACATAACCCTGATTAAAGCCTTAGGCCAATGTAGTTCTCCCAAAGGGAATGGAATAAGGGGTTAGATATGGGTTAAAATTATTAAGGCAAGTGGTTAGGAAAAAGTAGGTTAAAATAGGCTATGAGACCTAGGGTTAAAAGTACGCTGTTAGGCCTAGGGTGTGAGATATAGGCTATAGGGCCTAGAGGTTTATAATAGGTCAGTTAGCCTAGGGTTTAAGATATAAGCCAGTTATCCTAGGGTTTAAGATATACGCCATGGGGCCTAGAGTTTAAGTGGGTAAATGGGGTAGATAGTTAGGTGGGTAGATGGTTGAGTTAGCCTTAGAAGATCTTATGTCAACTAAGTGCTACCTACATAGCCTAGATTAGGGCCTCAGGCCAATGTAGTTTTCCCAAAGGGAAAAGGATTAAAAGAGGAGGTTTATAAATTAAGGTATGTAGATTGAAGGAGTGATTTTATGTGTGTGGATGCAAGATAGGTAGGAATTGACATTATGAGATTGACTACTTACACTGCTAACAAGGATGAGGAGGGATGTCACCAAAAATGAGTGGGAGCACATGGTAGTTATAGGGTTAGGAGGAGTGAGATGATATTTTAGAGTTGCACGAGATTTTAGCGTGATGGTAGTTTTGATAGAGAGGTGGGATCACACCAAATAACTTACATATATTTACCAGAGAGTTGATCATGATGCAAGAGGATGTACATATGATTTTATAGATACCACTCCTGGGTGAGGATATCTTCACATGTTTGAGGGAAGATCATGATATTCATATGTCCACATTATTTAGGAAGCATGTCAATGAAATGACCTATCATTTAGTGAGCTTTACATATGAACTACTGTACACTACTATTGAGGAGAAATACTACCTAATTATCTTGATGATGATAGGCATT
This sequence comes from Torreya grandis, assembly GCA_037957365.1. NCBI lineage: Eukaryota > Viridiplantae > Streptophyta > Pinopsida > Cupressales > Taxaceae > Torreya > Torreya grandis. The sequence continues at coordinate 107,743 of JARHVA010010783.1, forward strand.
ACAATGTATGCACTACCTGATGTGGATGGAGGGAGATTCCTTATTATGATGACTAGAGTTTTTGTATGGATGTTTGAGTATTAGAAAATCTTTGCATGGGGACCAACTTTTCTTGAATAAATATACAAGGAGTTATGCGGTGTGAGGTTATGACATTGATATAGTTTATGTGTTTGGCATTTACTTCATTATTGGGCATATGAGCACATTGTGGTGACATGGCCACTAGGACTACCAGTCATGATTTTGACTAGTTTCAAGGTTTTTTAGATGATGGAGAATAGAATGGCACATACACAAGTAGATGGCATCATGTAGGATATTGATTATTATGGGTTGATGATGGATGGATTAATTATATCAAATATTGTTTGGAGGCCCTACTTGACATATCCTATATTTAGAGGATAGGCAGAGCATCTTGTAGGCTTATAGAGTATGATATGGGTTAGGGGGAGGAAAGCTAGAGAGTTAGAGATGATACCTATGGTCAGGGTCAGGAAATAAATTGGGTTATTATAGGATGTACCTCTTACTTTTACTTAATTTATGAGGGATGATATAGAGGTACCCCTTCCATTTCCCTAGGAGATAGATGGACCAGATTTTGAGGAGTTGTTAGTAGGCCTAGGTGTGATAGATCTGCTATGTATAATAGTTTATCAAGTGTGGTAGGTAGGTTTTCATTTTATGATTCTGAAGAGACCACGAATAGGTTTATAAGGAGTTGAAAGAGAGAGGGGGGATACAATAGTGAAGGCATATGTTTTGGTCCTATAGAGATAGATGGTGGCACTATAGACCTAGCTAACTATAGCATAGGTGCAATTTTTGGTTTTATAGGGATAGGTGATGACACTATAGGGATAGGTTAATTTATTGATAGTAAAGAGATACGGTTTGATAGAAGCATTATAAGCTCCCCCTCTTCCAACATAGGGATCAGTACAAAATACACCATAGGCACCACCATAGGGTCCTATAGTAGGTTTGATGGGTCTACCATAGATCGTGCCACTAGCAAGGTACAACACTACTTTAGATGAGATTGCATGCTATGAGAGAGCCATCAGGTAGTTCCCATAGATTCAAAGGTATTATAAGGTTAGATAGCAAGAGAGATCAGAGAGATGAACCATGACCTCTAGTTCACATACACACAAATAGGTATAGGTTGGTGATGATACTACCTCTTCATGACGATGACTATAGCCTTGAGTATTCTGAGGACTAGATGTATTGTGATTTTTGTTATATATATTTTAGCCTATGAGCCAAAGTTGAGAGATGTAAGGTGAGAGAGAGATGATACTGATATGATTCATTGATGGATATTCATATTCAACATATATATATATATATATATATATATATATATGATATTTTGGTATTATGAGATATGATGGTGTTACATTATGTATGAGATTTATGTGATCACTTGTGGTTATGTTAGTGATAGTTAGTGTGTTATGCTAACATTTCCCATATTCATGATGGTACATGCATAATTGAGTAGTTGGTTTCATTGTAGCATTTTTCCATATATGTAATAGTGTATACTAAGATTGAGCTATTTGATTTTATAGTTTCTCAATTTAATATTATTTAGAGAAGCTATGTTGGTTGCATTTCACATGAGGTTGTATAAAATAAATTAGTTGAAAAATGGTTTATTAGTATTATTAGAGTGTGATGATTGAAGAATTTATTGTTAATATACCATGATGTTTATTTATATTTTTTAGTATCGTTGATTGAAATGGATATGTAAGTAATAGTATTCTTAAACACATAACTTTAAGATGTAAGAATAGATATTGGTAGGTAGGTGAGAAGTTAAGCAAATCTTGTTGTGAGATGCCACCTTAAAAGAGAAATCAACATGTGATAGAAAAGAAAGGGATGTGATGCTCTTGCAATGGTGAGGACCATAATGACCATAAAAACCATATGAATAGGCATGAGAGTATGAGCCTTATTTATGCATTTTAGTATCAACCATTAATTTGGTAGATAAATGTCATGATAACCTTGTGTCAAGTGAGTTCAAAGTCCCTTGATTGTGAGGGAGTAAGAGGGGAAAAGGGTCAAAGGAATTAGGATGTTTGGGTAGAATAACATTCTTAGTGGGGATGGTATGCCCCTTCTGTAGGTTACCCAAGAGCTACCATAGGCAAGTCCATAAATAAAGTTTTTCATTTCTTTTTCTTGTGTAGCTGATCAATGTAAGAATCCTTCATTGGGATATTGTTGGTGCCTTTAGGTCATGAAAAACTTATCAATGTAGGAAGCTTCTAAGTCATTATTTTCTTGATAAAAAAAGCTTGGCTTAGACATCCTTTAAGGGAGTGGTCTAAGATTTTCTTTCTTTCTTTTTCTTTTTTAACTTTTAATAGCTATCCTTCAAGGGAGCAATCTATTTATAGTAGCAATGAGAAGTTATGTAGTTGTCCTTCAAGGGAGAAATATACATAGATAATTATGACCTAAGAGATAATAATTTCTCTATATATCCCAATTTATTTTATTATATATTTTTTACATACGGATTTAATCATGGATAGGACTATAGAGGCTTAGAGGTTTTCCTTTTTGAGGGTAAAATCATAATGCTTGGAAGGTTAACTAAGTGTGAAGGATCAAAGGTTAAGAGGAAGGGAGGTGAATGTAATAGGGTTTCTAAAATGACAAGCTCAAGTTGGACATGAAGTGAAGAGTCACTTGATTAACAAAATAATAGTTGTAGGTGCAAAGTATTTAAAGGCTTAGGTTCTAGCTTTCCTTTAAGAGAAGACAAGTGATAAGTTCCTAAGCCAAATTTGTGAGTTATGACGTAGGATCTATTCCAATTAGGATCAAAATTGACTCATTTACTTTTCTCCATGTTCATCACATGTTGATTTTCCTTTAAGATTATATCCTTGATATTGAAATCTTTCTCCTTGAGGTTTTTTTTGAAATCACTTTTGATACACTCTTGATAGATTTAGAGGTGATTGAGGGATTCTAGATGGTGTTCATTGAGTAGCTCAAGTAGGACCAAATGTTCTTGGTGAAAGTCATCATTAGTAAGTATGTCTTGTAGAGAGAAGGAATATAGACCTCAAGAGGCAAGAATGCTTCCATCCCATAGATCAGTGAAAAATATGTCGCACCCATAGGGGTTCAAATGCTAGTATGATAAGCCCATAATGCAAAGGGAATGTGCGTATGCTAATCCCTACCAACATTATTGACTACCTTCATGAGGATTTTTGTTAAGGTTTTATTAGAAACTTCTAACTATCCCTTTACTTATGGATAGTATAGTGATGAGAAGCTTAATTTGATTCCAAAAGTATCATAGATATTTTGGATAGTCTTATTGTTGAAAGATTTGCCATTATCCATAATAATTTTATGGGGGATACTAAAATGGTAGATGATGTGATGATTGATAAAGTTGACAATTTTGTCAGCCTTAATGGAGATGAGAGGAATAACCTCAACCCACTTGGTGAAATATTCAATAGTAGTAATGATAGAATGATGCCGAAGAGATGAATGAGGGTTAATCTCATCGATTATATCTAAACCCCATTGTGAAAAGTGCCAAAAGTCTTTGATGAATTATAATGCATGGCTTGGAGTGTGAAAGAGGTTAGCATGTTGTTGACATTTGACATAATGATGAACATAATTTTGATAGTTTTGGTATAGTGTCAACCAGTAATAGACATGTCAAAGGATGTATTTGGCAATCAAATTCCTACTAAAATGTCCACCACAAATCCCATCATGGACTTCCTTAATGACAAAGGGGATTTCAGAAAAAATGAGGCATCTAAAGAGGAGACCATCAAAGCTTCATTTGTAGATAAGGCCCCCCATCATAGTGTAGTGAGAAATGCTTTTAACAAAATCATGTATCCCATTACTAGAAAGGTCTGATGGAATGATAGCATAAGTGAGATAGTTGAAAAAATATTTGTACTAGATGTCATATGGATTAGAGTCAATATTACCCATAAATATGATGTTAGTTGACACATACGAGGGCAATGTGAGGCCATGCATGATGATAAATTTTAGAAAAAGAGGGAAAAGATGGAATTTTTGAGGCAAGGGAAGCCATTGTGTTGGAAAATTTGTTTGTATATCAAGGAATATCCTACAAGAGGTAGTGGTCAAATGACTCTAATAGAACATCTACACGATGTTTATATCATTGTAGAATTTCATTCTTACATAGGTAGGAACCATTAAACTAATTAATCACTAGATGGGAATCACCAAAGATACTGATTAATTAAAACACTATATTGGAGGAGACGAGTGAATATTATTTTGAGAATTACCGAGTGGTCCTAGTAATGTTTATACTTTCCAAATAATTAATCTACATAGTCTTCCAAAAAAAATTGTAAGAGGTCATGAGAAATATAAGTCATGGTGCATTGGTAGGTAGCACTAGCATTTTTAAGGCTGAAAGACATGACTTAATAACAAAAAGTTCCCCATGGGGTAATGAAGGATTTATTGTGTTTATATTTATGAGAAATCAAGATTTGATTGTAGCCTAAGAACCTATCCATAAGAGATAACATCTCATGTCCGGCTGTCAGATCAATAAGCTGGATGATGCTTGGTAAAAAGAATTCATCCTTTAGACAAGTGAGGTTTATATCATGGTAGTCAGTGTAGATGTGGATTCACCCTATCACTTTTTTGATAGGATGATATTGAAAACCCATTATGAATATTCAATGGGTTGAAAAAAGTTAACAGAGAGGAGGCATAAGAGATCTTCTTTAACAAGAAGAACAATATGAGTGTTCATCATATAAAGCTTATACTTGATAGGTTTAGCATCATGGTTGGTTACAATATTATGGGTGAAAATATAGGGGTAAATTCTATGCATGTCATGATAAGACCAAAAAAATTCTTTACTATTATCAAAGAGGAAAGTGGCATAATTGGTATGTTCAAGGGAATCTAAAGATTGGCCAATCTTGAGGATTCACGGGTTCACTGGAGAGGATAAATTAATGTTAATGGTTGATTAATTTAACATAGTTTGCATTTAAAATTTGAGTTATTATTGGATATAGTAATCATCTTCACCCATGTAGGTGAGAATAACATCATCGTCCTGACATTGGATAGTGTTAATAATGGGAGAGTCTTCATCAGTCATTTTAGGATGAACAAGAGGAAGGGACCTTTTTTCTTCACCTAGATGATAGGTCAGGGGTCTTAAATGAATGGTGTTTATTGAAAAAAATTAGGAGGTATGGATACCTCTTATTCTATATGTGAAGGTGGGGGAAGAGGAGAGGATGGAGAAGGAGAGAGTGGCTCCTCAATATGAGAGACCCTGGTGGGTTTTGTTGGTTCATCAAAACCCACACATCTATTTTTGGAATCATTGATGTTCTTATTGGTGGGGTATTCAATAGGTGTATGAGCACCCTACTTTTAATGATCCAACCTAAATCCTTTCTAGGCACACCTATAAATATAGGTGTCAGCGAAACTAGGTTTGCCTAGGAAGGAGAAGTCAAAAGTAAAAGGCCATGGTGAAGAGGAGAGATTTTCAATAGTAGGATCCTAATTGATTCCCCCATATGTGAGATTAGTTAAAAGGTTAGGGGGAACATACAAGATGACTATCCCAATATGAGGATCATAATTGGGGTGCATGTGAAGTTTTCCATACTCTTGTGGAGGTTTGTGAAATAAGTACTAGATGAGTAGTCTAAAGATGGTTCCAATTTAGTTTTGGTGCTTAATATAAATTTGTATTAGACTAGGTACTTGGCTTATTATAGGGGATTGCTTCTCATAATTCATAGTCTCAATGTTGAGCTAGAATACTTAACCAAAATATACCAAATGTCTATAATTTATACTCTATCAGAGAACGGAGTGGGTCCTCCCCTTGGTGGTGAAATCCAAGTAGGATCATCGGGTGGGTAAGGTGATGCACTAGGTGATGAAATCCCAATGGACCTTGTCTCAAGTGATTTTAGATGTTTAATTTTTTGAGAGTGATTTGGTTGTGTAACATTTGTGTTCTATGATTTATTCATGATGCTTTATTTAACTAGGTTAGGTAAATATAACAAGCAAAACAATGAAATGTAGTGAGTTTTAAACCCAAATTGGAAATGTTTAAATTTCGATGAAAATAATGGTGAATAAGAGAAGAGGATGAATTTCACTATCCTAATGCTCAAAAGAGATAAACAAAAGAGAGTATTCTTTTTAGCTTGCAGGAAAATAATGAATTTATTTTAGAGGCAAAAGAAGAGGAGAATCATAGGGAAGGAAAATTTTAGTTCTTTCCTTAAATAGAAAATAAAAATTTTAATTTTTTTTTGAGAAATACAAAGAGAAAAAGTGCAAGGAATGAAAATTTCACTATGGTGCACCTATATGAATATCTAGACAAGTAAAAAACCTAGGAAAACTCCAAGGTCCCACTGAGCGTGCTAGAATGTTTCACTAAATTTTAAGCTTATTTTATATTCAAAGAGAGAGAAATAGAAAAGAGAGAGAGAGTTAGGAATAAGTGATTAAAAACCTAGATAAGTTTGCACCATTCCAGACTTTGTAGATTTCCCTCTTTGGTTGTGGAGGAAGACACTTATGGATTAGAATATACTATACAAAATAGTTGTTAGCAAAGTCATGTGTGGATTACCAAGCTATGTGCTTGTTCTGGGAAGTGTGAAACTTCCTTGGGATGATATTCTACTATTTTAAAACAAAGTTTAAAATAAATGCAAGTAAAGAGAGAGAAAGAGAGAATTAGAGTTTTGTTTACCGTGTTGTAGGTCTGAGTATAGTAGAAAATGATACAATGCATGCTAATAATTTAGGTTTATGTTTTGGGAAGGTTGTTAGGTGATTTTGAGGTTGTTAGTTTAGAAACATAGTAATCAACATCGATTAAAGGATTAATGTCAGTTGGAGTCACCGATATTGGTTAGGTTACTGATGTTAGTTTGGGGTCATCGATGTCGGTTGGGGTATTAGTATTAAAATGAGTTAGAGAAGGATATTTTTAGAGGGAGAATAGGATTAAGGTTATGTTGTGAAATTAGGAAGAGTTATTAGGAGGTTAATAAGACTCAAGTGATTCTAGATAAAGGGTTTGTATGATGGGGTAGAGAGAAGTGGGTGGGGAACTTTACAAGTTCTCCATAGAAGAAGTCAGGGTTCATGAAACAATAAATAGTATAATGTAAAACAATTATGAAATTAATATTTAAAGACTTAAAAAACATTAAGATATACTTAACTAGTGAAATGGGTGAACTATTACTACCAAATAGATGACTTTGATGAGTCGTGGTGAATCGATGGGTGAACAGACAAGACAAACATGTGCTACTGGTCCTCAAGAGTTTAAGCTTTGTGCAGTTTATCAATTCTTGATCTAGATCAATTTGTGTAGATTAATGGTAAGCCTAGGTGCCAAAAGTGATGTAGGATGCTCTGATTGCCAAAATCCTATGTGTGAATTCTTGATTTTTGTGACCCAAATACTAGATTGGAATTTTACTTAAGTAATTAACATTGATGATCCCATTGACATCAGCTAAGGGTTGATCGATGTCATTGACATGAGAATAGGTAAAAGGGCTATTTTAGCCCTTTTTTTTTCCTCTCTTGCCAAGTGTGGTGTCTATTAGAATATGGTAAAAATGTGAGGATATGAAGAATGTAGTTAGTTAGGAATTTATGTTAGGAGTGAGAAAAATTTGTAGGTAGTTAGGATTAGGAGACTAAGTCTCAAGGTGACTCAGAGGGTAAGAATTAGTCTTAGAATGAGGTGGCCAGGTAAGGTGGCATAAGTGGGTTTTAATTAACTTAATCAAATATTTTAAGGTGAAAAAATGGGTTAGGAAGATTAATTATTAAAAGGGGATCAAGGGGGGTTTTGACACAGGGATTCATACAAGTGTGTGACATAATTATAGTGTATATAAATGCTTAAAATGTACTTATCTTACACCTCTACAATTTTTGACCTTGAGCCTACTCTCCTTCTCCCTGGACACTAACGTCTAGGTATGAAAGTAGAATCATCATTACTATCCTAACCTGATGCAAGTGTCTAATACCATAAAAATTCATCTAATTTACAAATGAAACATATCATAATGTTCAACTTAGGTGCTTTAATGTGAGTTATCTCCTCATAGTAGTGGTATAAATAAAATATCAACCCTAACTCATTCCTCACCTAGGAATTAGATTAAAATAACACTAAATAAGCATTCAATAAGTACTCAAGTTACCAAAGGCTTTCTTATTCTACCCTATTCTTAAATCATTCAAAAGAACAACCTAGATATATGTCTAAAGTAATAAATGAATATTCATAAGGTCATATTTTCCAAGTTAAAATATAGGTCACTATTGTAGTTGATTTACACATTGCATGATTCACACACAATCCAATATGTAGGGAGAACTACATGAGTATAAGGCCCTCTTCTAGAGTATTGGCTATGTAGGAAGCTCCCTTTGACAATGAGGTCATTGTGGGTAATCTAAAAACTATGTGACCACTAACCCATTTCTAAGGTCACATTAAATATGCAAAGCTAATATTTTTTCCATTTCACCAGGGGTGATAACCCATGACCCCAATTAGAATGCACCAAAGTGAAGGCAAAGCCAAACCCAAAAACATCTAGGTGTTTTCATCCTATTTCACTAAGTATTCCATATAAGACTATAGTGTTGAACCCATATACTAGCATCGATACTACAATCCCAAGATAATACAAGTGTCTAAAGAGATAGAGGCACCTAACCTAGAATCTAGTAATTGATTTAGAACTATTTTCCTACCCATACAAGATCCAACATTATATTAGCATCAAAAACAACTAAGCACTTTTTTTAATGTCATTTATATACATAACATAGCTTTAATTTCCATTAATATCCTATCTTAGATTTAAAAATTTAGTATATAGTATATTTAAGTCTAGCACATTAATTAGCCAACTATAGATTTGATATTCACCTTTGTGCACTATCATTTATATATATTTAACCCTAACTACTAAAATAGGATCCATATCCAAATTAGGGTTAAATAGATACCCAAGATCTAAATTACTATTGAGTTGTAGAGCTAAAAGCTTCACTAATGAGCTAATGTGGAGGTTTCTGGGCTTACATAGTAATCAACATCGGTCAGAACCAACCGACATCAGTTAGGGGTTGACCAACAGTGGTTAGGGGTCGATCAGCATCGGTCATCTTTAGACTGACACCAACTCTTGTGTGTTTTCAAAATTGCTATTTTTAGAAGAACAGATTTGAGGCTTTGATTTAAGATGTGGATCTAAGGGTGGCGAATGCATGGCTCATGAACCCTAATATTGTAGTATACTATATAGTAGGGTTAGATCCTCATAGCATGTACAATTCAATAATTGAGTTGATTGTAATTGATTGAGAGAGAGAGAGAGAACTCTTGAGGGAGAATTATTGTACATCTGTGAGGTGTGAGGAGAGAGAGATTTCTTCATTATATTTCCTTCTGGAAGAGTTTAATATAGATTGGTTGTTTCTTGTATCTCCTATTATTTGTTGTTTTTGATTTCTAGTTACTTATTACTTCTGGTTTTAATTCCATGTTTAGTTGCTTATACAAAAGTAATCAATTGTACTCTAAGATCCTAACAACTGCTATCAGAGCCAGGTTAGTGTTTTTTGATTACAGAATTCACTCATAGGGGTTTATGATTGAGTGGGATCAAAGCAATGGTAGGAGAAAGTAAACTAAGAATGGAGAAATTCAATGGCAAGAATTATCAACTATGGAGGATGTAGATTGAAGATTATCTGTATGAAAGATTTGTATTTATCATTGGGTGGGGTTTTAAGGAAGCCCACAGATATGGAAGATGAAGAATGGAATGTTCTTGATAGAAAGGCTCTTGGATTTATAAGGTTGAGCCTAGTAGCTTTTGTGTTTTCCAACTTATCACAGGCAAAGACAATGGTAGAGTTAATGGATACTTTGGCAAATTTATATGAAAAACCCTTAGCTTTGAATAACGTATATCTTATGAAGTAATTATTTAATTTGAAAATGTAGGAAGGTGGATCTGTATCTATTCATCTTAATGATTTCCATATAATAGTAAATCAGTTAAATTCAGTCAAAATAGTTTTTGATGATAAAATTAAGGCTCTCTTAATTTTATGTTCTTTACCTGAAAGTTGGCATAGTTTGGTAATGGCAATTAGTAATACTGCATCTACTTCAAATATCATGAAATTTGATGATGTTGTTAGTGTAATCTTGAATGAAGAAATTCACAGGAAAAGCACAGGGGAAACATCAGGTAATGCTTTAAGTGTTGAAAGTAGGGGAAGGCAAAGAGAGGAGGGCAAGCAAGGGAAATCAAGGTCAAAGATGGGAAGTAGATCGAAATCCAAAAATGGAAGAATAACCTGTTGGAATTATGGAAAGAAAGGGCATGCAAAGAAAGATTGTTTGTTGAAGGATAACAAAGAAAATCAGCATGAAGGTAATACAAAAGCAAAAGTTGCAGGTATTGTTGCACATGATGCTCTTATATTTTCTTTGGCTAATAAAGTAGAATCATGGGTTTTAGATTCTAGTGTCTCTTTCCATGAAACCCCAAATAGAAAAGTTTTCAATGATTATGTCCATGGAGATTTTGGAAAAGTTTATTTAGGGGATGATGAGCCTTGTAAAATTGTTGGCAAAGGAAAAGTGCATATGAAATTGTAGAATGGCAACACATGGGTGTTGAAGGATGTCATGCATGTACCCATCCTGAAGAGGAAACTGATTTCTGTAGGAAAGTTGGGTGATGAGGGTTGCACAGTAACTCTCATAACTGAATCTTGAAAAGTTTCAAAGGGTGCACTTGTATTAGCAAAAGGTAAGAGAGTAGGTACAATTTATCTATCTACTTGTATTACTGATTATTCTCCTTCTATTTTATCTGCTTCAGAGGTAGATGCAAAGTTGTGGCACTATAGGCTTGGTCACATGAGTGAGAAGGGAATGAATGTTCTTAAGTCAAAAGGTAAGATTTCAGATTTGAAAAGCATAGATCTAGATTTATGTGAGCATTGTATTTTTGGGAAACAAAAGAAAGTGAGGTTTCTCAAGACTGGGTCAACAAAGAAGAAGCACAAGTTGGAGCTTGTTCACATAGACGTGTGGGGACCAGCTCAGGTAGCTTCTATTAGAGGATCACAATATTATGTTTCTTTCATTGATGATGCTACAAGAAAGGTATGGGTTTATTGCATAAAGAGGAAATCTGATGTTTTTGACACATTTAAGAAATGGAAAGCTTTGGTTGAGAATGAAATAGGTTTGAGATTGAAGTGCCTTAGATCTGACAATGGTGGTGAGTACTGCAGCAATAAATTCAATAGTTACTATTCTATGAGTGGAATATGTAGGGAAAGGATGGTTCCAAGGACACCTCAGCAAAATGGAGTTATTGAAAGGATGAATAGAATAATAATGGAGCGTGCACGAAGTATGAGGTTGCATGCTAATTTGCCCTTACAGTTTTGGGTAGAAGCTGTAGATATTATAGTTTACCTGATTAATAGAGGACCTTCTACTGCACTAGATGGTGGAATTCTAGAAGAGGCTTGGATAGGTAAAAAGGTAGATCTTTCATTTCTTAGAGTTTTTGGATCTGAAGCTTTTGTGCACATTGATAAAGAAAATAGAAAGAAGTTGGATGCTAAATCTATGCGGTGCACTTTCATTGGTTATGGTTTTGGAGATTTCAAATTTCAATTGTGGAATTTAGAAACTAAAAAAATTATTAGAAGTTGTGATGTAGTTTTCAATGAGAAGCTGATGTATAGTGATCAGCTCAAGAGGCTGAATAATTTTGAGTAGGGAAATCTTGATTTGGAAGAGGTTATGATCCAAAATGAGCTCATGGGTAAAAATCATCACTCACAGAAAAACATAGAGACTGACGTCGGTCAAGTGTAAATCAACATCGGTCAGGTGGAAATCAACATCGATCAGGAAGAATCGACATCAGTCAAGTGAAGACCGGCATCGATCACAGATGACTGGGATCAGTCAATGTTAGAAGGAAATTTGGGTAGACAGCAAGCTGTAAATGAGTCTCAAATGCCCATAAGGAGGTCTGAAAGGGTAAGTAAACCTCCAATTCATTATTCCCCTTATTTATACCTCTTGTTGCTCATTGATGGTGGAGAACCAGAAAGTTTTGATGAGGCAATGCAAGTAGAATCTAGGAAATAGTGGGAGCATGGCATGAATGAGGAAATTGATTCCTTGGAAGAGAACCATACATGGGATTTGGTTGAGTTTCCAGCCGAAAAGAAAGCACTGAAAAACAAATGGGTATATAGGTTAAAGGAAGGAGAGAATGGACAAATGAGACATAAGGCCAGGTTGGTAGTAAAGGGATTTGCACAGAAACTAGGTATTGATTTTGGTAAAAAAATTTCTCCTATAGTAAAGATGATTTCTATTCAGACTATATTGTCTTTAGTTGCTATTGAGGATTCGCATCTTGAGTAGCTTGATGTTAAGACAACATTTCTTCATGGAAATTTGGATGGAGAGATATATATGGATCAGTTGAAAGGTTTTGAGGTCAAAGGTAAGGAGAAACTTGTGTGCAGGTTGAAGAAAAGCTTATATGGTCTTAAGCAAGCTTCAAGACAATGGTATTTGAGGTTTGATAGGTTTATGATAGAGCATGGCTTTAGTAAATGTCAATCTAACCATTGTGTTTATTTTAATAGATTGGATAATGGTAGCTATATTATCCTGTTACTATATGTAGATGATATGCTTGTTGCAGTTTTACACATATAGAAAATTATTGAGCTTAAGGTAAAATTAGCTCACACATTTGCCATGAAGGATTTAGGAGCAGTAAAGAAAATCCTTGGTATGAGTATTAAGAGAGATAGGAAAAATCATAGTTTGATTTTATCTCAAGAGGATTATGTGAATAAGGTGTTGGAGAGGTTCAATATGTAGGATGCAAAACTGGTAAGCACACCTATGGCTGGACACTTCAAGTTGAGCAAAGAACAGTGTCCTAAATCACATGATGAGGTTGAGTACATGAGTATAGTTCCATATGCTTCAACAGTTGGGATCTTGATGTATGCAATGATATGTACTAGACCAGATATTGCCCAAGCAGTGGGAGTTGTTAGTAAGTTTATGGCCAATCCAGGAAAGGAACACTAGAAAGCAGTTCAGTGGATTCTCAGATATCTAGGAGGGACCAATAGTAGGCATTTATGCTATGGAGGGTCAAACACTTCTCTACATGGGTATGTAGATTCGGATATTGCAGGTGACTTGGATGGTAGGAGAAGCATCACAGGATATGTGTTCACTATTGGTGGAATGGCAGTTACCTAGATTTTAAAGTTGCAGAAGGTTGTTGCCTTGTCTATTATAGAGGCAGAATACATTGCAATCATAGAAGCTAGCAAGGAAATGATTTAGATGACTCAGTTCATGGAAGAGTTGGGAAAGGAGCAAGAGAGTTGCAGATTGTACAGTAATAGTCAAAGTACAATTCATTTGGCAAAGAATTCAGCCTTTCATTTAAGAACCAAACATATATAGCTTAGGTACCACTTCATTAGATAGGTATTGGAGGATGGACAATTGAAGCTAGAAAAGATCCATATGGATAAAAACCCTACTGATATGTTGACAAAGCTAGTAACAAAGGAGAAGTTGAATCTTCATTCAACTTTTGTTGGTCTTCAAGATTGAACTTGAAGATGGAGAAACAGGCTAGAGATGTTTAGAGGATGTTGCTGTACAGGTATAGGTGCAGCTGTTTATCTCCAAGTGGGAGATTATTGAGTTGTGGAGCTAAAAGCTTCACTAATGAGCTAATGTGGAGGTTGTTGGGCTTACACAGTAATTGGCATCGGTTAGAACCAACTGACATTGGTTAGGGGTCGACCGGCATCAGTCATCTTCAAACTGACACCGACTTTTGTGCATTTCTAAAATTGTTATTTTTAGAAGAATAGATTTGAGCCTTTGATTTAAGAGGTGGATCTAAGGGTGGCGAATGCATGGCTCATGAAATCGAGTGTTATAGTATACTATATAGTAGGGTTAGATCCTCATAGCATGTATAATTCAGTAATTGAGTTGATTGTAATTGATTGAGAGAGAGAACTCTTGAGGGAGAATTACTGTACATCTGTGAGGTGTGAGGAGAGAGAGATTTCTTCATTGTATTTCCTTTCGGAAGAGTTTAATATAGATTGGTTGTTTCTTGTATCTCCTATTATTTGTTGTTTCTAATTTCTATTTACTTATTACTTTTATTTTCAATTTTGTGTTTAGTTGCTTATACAAAAGTTATCAATTGTACTCTAAGATCCTAACAATTACCTAATCTAACAAAGACACAAAAGAAATAACAAAAAAGAGAAGGATGGAGAAAAAGAGAATAAATCTTATTATAATGAAGATAAAATTTATAGTTTGAATAAGCACATCCACTAAAATTAGTCTAAAGGAACGGTGAAAGAGTATGAGGGAAATGTTGACTCAGAGAAGGACACAACATGACTATTAGCCAAATTTTGGCTACCATTAGAGAGGTTCATAAAAAAAACTTCTCCAATAAAACCTCCACCTTGATTTACCACCTTGAAAATTTCATTATATGTCATGTTTAGCATAGGTTAAGGTATGTTTGACAAGTTTAAGGTAACTATTATTTATAGTATCATACTTGTCTAATCATGAATTATCCTAGTCAAGTTGTTTCAAAGAGTTTCAAGGGTTTAAAGGTATTTTCTATGTCATTTAACTCATGTCAGTGTCATTTTATGTGTCCTATGGTCTATACAAGTTCTTTAAATAAAGTCAAATATTCCTTGATAACATTATAACTTATTTTGAATTGCTTTATTGATCATTTGTAACATTCAAGAAGGAATATTATGAAAAGGTGGTAGGTTTTTAGTAAAATCAAATTTTGGCACATTATTCCACATTGGAATAGGTATGAAGAAGCCTAAGGAATTCTTATCAAATTAGTTCAATCAAGTTCCAAAGTAGAACATGGTAGTTCTAATGGGAAAAGAGAAGTTTTCAAGAGGTGGTCACAGGTTTACATAGGAAATATCACTTCTAGGAACTTCCATAGATTATTCCATCCCCTATAGGTCTAAATCTAGGTATTTTAAGGATTTCCAGACCCAAAAAGAGAAAAAACCTACTTAGTCTCCCTATCAATCTCCTTGGAAGCTCCATAAGGCACATCAATTTTCACTTGGTATATATAAGAGGGATAAATTTGGAAGCTCAGATCTTGGGCATAGTATGGGGTCCTTATGACCTTCCACTTTATGGCATTAATTTCTTATTCAATCCCATTAAATCTATGAACAATTGCTAAGAGTGTAAGGGGATCATAATACCTTATCCATCTATGCAGGGCTCAAGTTTACCTCTATTTTTTCAACCTTAGAACTTAATGGAAGAAAGTGATCATGGTTGGTGACCTCAAGGTTAAAGGAAACCTATATGGTGTTAATATCATTAGGTAGATAGTTGGAAAATATGCATAAAAGTGGAAAATTGGTTCTGTAATTCCTTGCATGTTGTGGTCAAGAGTACAAACACATTTTAGTTTGGTTTTAAGTGTTTTCATCATCAAAAGGTTATAAAAATTAATTTATCAACCATATAATACATCCTATTTACATTTATACCTTCCCTCAATTCTAGTGTGTTTTCAATGGTGATCTCCTTGAGCCAACTTGTGGTAGCATACCCCTTTAAAAGAGTTTAGTCATTCAAACATGTGTTTTAGGTGTGATGAGGTAGTTTAAAATCAAAAAAATAAACTGTATAGGTTACTCCAAATTAAAATTATTTATTACAATCATAATAAAACTTAAATAATGCTTGTGTCATCTAGATCTAATAGAAAGACACTTTGGAGGTCATGGTCATTCATAGGCCTAAGTAGTCACTTATAGATATACTTACTAAATAAGTCTCTAATGGGAAATATAAAGATGAATGGTGATGTAAAATGTGTTATATGAATATTATGGAAGTCTGAGATATGATGGAAGGCTTAGATTTTCTCACAAGTGGAATCAAGAAAGGTGGTGTCCACCCATAGGTCTGTAGACTTGTACGTGGACATTTATGACTCAAATAATAATATAAGGACTTAAAAGACTTGGAATATTTAAATAAAAAATCTATAAATCTCCCTAATTATTAAACAACCTACAAAATCACTAGGAGGATCTCAAAATGGTGCATAAATATTGAGCCCAATCATGATTGTTATACATGGATAACTTTTCTTGCAAGCTATAAAGAGATATGACTCCTATGCAGATGTTAATATGATGTCATAAGGGTATCCTAAATAATGGTAACATATTAATTTTATGGTAAATACATATGGAGGAGTATCATGTTCTTCACCTTCTCACACTAAGAACCTATCCTTAGTCCTAGTGAGGCATTCTCACAATTGAGCAATCACAAGCCTGTATAAGTAGATGGAGGAAAAAGTGATTTATGACTATTAGGGTAAGAAAATAAGAGTTTTTATAGGTATAAATAATACATGATGATAATTATATATTTATTTAATTCAAATATTCAAGATTTATAGATATTAAATCACCTAAGATATGCAGTCTTTTAAGAACTAGGTTCAAGAGACCTAGTATGTATATACAAGCCTATGTCTATAAAATGAAGAGAACATTGACTGTGTAGTGTTTGAGGTATGTAAATACATTTTAAAAATTATATATAAAATACAAGTATTTTAATTTTACTAACAACAATAGGAATACTAGCACTTAAGATTCCAACTTTAAGACCCAACACTTAGAAGACTTAAATCATCACCTACAGGCTTGCCCATATGAGAATGTACCATATGTTTTGGATATGAGATAGAAATATGTTTTAACTTGTGAAATTAATGGATATATAAAATTTTAAAAAAAATTACTTTCTTGAGGATGAATATTAAACTTAGGTACAACTCTCTCAGGTTTTAAGGGGCTATAGTCCTAAAAAGACACCTACAGGCCTGTTATTAGAAAAATGTGAAAAGAATGCATTATTACATTGGTATAAGACTTATGGAGTATATAAAGGACTAAATATTATTTTCATATTCACTATATTAAATTTTAAGTAAGAATTAGACCTCAAAATACGTCAATAGAGTTATAACTAAGAAACTACTTACAAACCCTCATGAGGGGACAAAACATGTTTTAGGCTATTTGAAGGGCCAAGATGCTTGGAAAGGTGGTTGATAAACTTATAAGAGATTTTTAATATATTTATAAGTCATTTAAAACCATTAAAATTCAATTTATAGGTTTTTATTCCTAAAAACATTCTTCAGTCTTTATAACAAGCCTATCCATCTGAGAAGCTACATTTAGAGGCTTAGAGTTTCATTGAGAAAATGCATCGGTGGAAATGGTGTTTGGAGGTGTTAAATACTATAATATTATGGTATTTATATTTTTTGAAAAAGCCTATATAGTATTAACAATTTCTAAGAGGATTGACCATTCAAAACCCTTTTTTCACCTTGTGAAGAACTCAAAGAGGTATGGTTTTATGCTCAGTACATAAAAGAGGTTTTTCATGGAAGTAAATGTATATTGGAAGTGTTCATATGGTTCCCATACTCCAAAGTGGCGACATTTTAGGTTAAGGGATTCAAATCTATGAACAATCGTTAACAACTCAAGTACTTGTTGGCCCACATACCAGCTTGTGCATAGTTACCATGATCCAATATAGAAAAAGAAGAAAAATCCCACTTATTGATCAAATAACTAGATGGTATTGAGTGGTTTGATTTCACACATGTGGGTGAGTGATTGGAGAATGAGCCACATGGTTTTATTCATAATAGTCCCAGGTAGCCATATGTTAGGTTTTAGCTCATTCACCTAAGCACAATAGAAGACCTAAAGATCTAAAGTGGGATCCTAGAAAAAAATATACTAAGTTTATATACTTATTCAATGTTTGAAGAGCTCAAATAAAATTAATGATCATATTCATGAGGTTAAACCTTGTGCATATGGATAAGTCAAGGAGAATCAACTATATGGGTTGGTTTATTCTTATGCTAAGATTATCCACACCAAGTTTCAGTTCATGTGATGAAGCAAGATAGAAGATATGCATCTTAAAATTTGGATTTATGGATTGAAAAGAACAAATGTCCATAGCCATTTTTGAGCTGAGATCAAGTGGGCCAACTGACTTGTTCATTTAATGTCTTCATTAAAGAAGCCTTTTAAGTAAGTAGATTAAATGGGTTTACTCCTTGTGGTATTAAGACCATCTCTTAAAATGTTGATGTCTTCACGAGTTCTGCACTTCAAGATACAATTTTGCAAAGTTGGCCAAAAAATATGAAAGACATCCATGCAAGTGTCAAATTTATACCCAAGTAAAGGTCCACATGAGTTTAAATTTGGTGGTCTGAGGGATGTTAAAATAATTCTCACAGACATCAAATGACATTCACGTTAACATCAAAATTAAGCTTCATGAACTAGATGATGGGGTTCAAAAACTATCGATAGATACCTGAGGAAGAGTGCATGACCAATAAGTGTCAAGATCATGGGATCTTAGAGTAAGTTAAATAGTCATAATTATGATACTCAATAGCAAAGGGGTGAGTTGGGGTGATCAAGCAAGATGAACCTAACTCAATAGGTAAATAAAAGAGTCTAAAATCAAATCCAACTTGAGTTAATGGAAGAAGCAAAATAATAAAGCTCTATACAGGCTTGGATGGGATTGATCATTAAACAAAGTGTTATAGATCTATCGTAAAACCAATATCCTTAGATTGGTTTTTATATATAGTTAATAAAGTAGATACATGGCTAAATTAGGCCCTTAAAAAACTACCTCTCAAAATAGGCATGACATGTCCTTGGTAGATATGAATATTTTATGTTCTCAATGAAATCTAGTGGAAGATAAATAGTCTAAAATTTGGGGATTTGGAAAGAAGTTGTAACATTCACTTCTAGTTGGATCAAGACTTACCACCTATGGCTAAATCTTATCCTCTATCACACATTACTCAATCAATTGAATGTTTTGGAGGTTAATCATGAATATCTCATTCATAATGATAGGTTTTGATTAGACCAAAATCATGATAGAACATCTTGAAAGTTGCTAACTCATTGGTTATCAAGAATAGAAAGCTTCCCAACTTCTCTTTTTTCTCTTTATTTTATGATATATATAGAGGCTCTCAAGGAAAAAATAAACATCTTTTATTAATCATATAACAATTCATATCTCTCTCTATATTTCTCTCATTTTCCTCTCTTGATTAGACTCGACTCTGCCAAGATGGAATTCATAACCTCTTGAAGTAAATATAAGGTCATGTTTTGATTTCAAAATTCTAGTATAGTGTGTATATGTCTAGTTTTATCATGTGGTTGAAGCTTCTCCCTTTTTATATTTTGATCTCACCTAATTACTAGTTCATTTATTCATTCACATCATGTTTAGTGTTCTACATCTTTTAATCAAAGCCCACATGTGGATACTATGATTGGTTAGTGTCTTACTTTAGACCTCTCCTTTATTACCCTTAGCCTTGACCATTTGGTGAGCCTCCACATGGATATGTGAACATATATTTGAATTCTGAACCTAGTTGTTTACTTTTTTCATTAGTGTTCTTAAAGTCAAGCAAAGAGGACCAACTTGTAATTTTAGTGCATCACCTTGTTAAATTTATTAGGAGCCCTTATCTCTTTCTAACCCTTTTTCCATGAATCACTAGGCTTATATTTAATTTAGGTGAGAATCAAAGAGGAATATTGCATAACCCAAAGGTTTAGCCCCACCATATGATACCCACAACCCAAGGTCATTCCCATTTTATGGATCAATCAGGGGAACCGAAAGAACTTCTCCCAAGGGTGTGAGTTGAATCCATAATAGTTTTTGGCATGCCCGATGGGACTAAGGTCCAAATTAGTTGAAGGATTTTGGTTTTCTCTTCATCCAATCAAAATTTAAGGGAACATCTACAAATATCAATGGTAACTCTGAGTTTTAACTAGTTACAACATTATAGGTAAGCCTTCAAGCATTTTTATATGCATCTAAGTCCTTCCTATGAGTCTTTATAGCTAAATTTAAGGATAGATTTTCACCGTCGTCTAGTTGGTGAGTCTTATCTCCAACCAAATGGAACATACCATCCATATAATCATCTTTACCAAAATTTTGATGATAATATATATCCTTCATGCCCACCCACTTACCCCTCTAGCTAACCTTTTTCTATCACATCCTTGTTAGCACTTAAGCCAAACATGTTGAAGTTAGAAGAAGTAATGAGAAAATGGGACATAAAGATTTGTTGCCACTTAGATGTACCATATGAGAAGAGGTTTAATAAGACTCTAATCTAAGTGTAAAAATGGAGACATCTCACTTGTTGTGGGTGAGAAAACTTGTGAGATGAACCTCTAGATTAGGGGCTAGCTCCCCTTGATGTACCATTTAAGCTCATACTTATGCTACAATCAACTTATGGGGTTGAAAAGGGTTGAGAATAAAATAAATCAAACCTAAATAATGGAGGTGATACACCATATGTTTTATGACTTCCAACCACTTACACTCCACACTTGAGACCAAGGCACTAACTAAAACATACTCTTTCCCAAATCTGTCTTCTCACATCAATACTACATTATGAGGTCTTAGATGATATGAAAGGTTATGAGGACTAGAAAATAGGTATTTAATGAATTTACTGAAAATAATACTCACTTAAACCATGAACATCTCTTGAACACTCCACATGCCTTGCAATAAGAGGCTACAAATAGGTGAGATAATGAAGTACAATGCTAAGGAATCCATAGTATTAACTAAGAAAATTCAACATTAAAGTAGAGAATACTATGAAAATTCATGAGATAGGTAAAAAATTAGTCATTTTATTGATCTTAAGGTGTATAATTAAGTATGTCTTTTCCATACTCAAGTGGAGCATCCACAAAATGCCAAAATGGCCAACTCTTATAGAGTTTGAGAGAGAGAGAGAGAGAGAGAGAGAGAGAGAGAGAGAGAGAGAGAGAGAGAGAGAGAGAGAGAGAGAGAGAGAGAGAGAGAGAGAGAGAGAGAGAGAGAGGAGAGAGAGAGAGAGAGAGAGAGAGAGAGAGAGAGAGAGCCCAACGATCACTTGGACATGTGTAAAATTTATAATTTCCTTTATCCATGCATGGGAAGAGGGTATGTGTTGATCCATTTAATTTTAGGAGCAACAAGTTTCAATCCAAGTCATCAAAGTTAGGCAAGATGGCACAAAACTTCTCTCTTTGCATAGAAAAACTATCTTCATGATTAGGTTTATTTTAACATCTTGTATCTAATACAGGACAGTTCCATTATTGGTATATAATGGGAGGATCTCAAACATGACTCTCCATGGATTGGATTCATGTCTAGTCTTCTAAAAACAACTAGTAGAGATCCATTATCATCTACTACCTTGAAAACATCCTTTTAACACACCTAGATCACTTGGCTTCCAAATTGTCATAAATTATCCATGAAAATAC